>NW_020869440.1:89746-94746 GCF_003789085.1 Penaeus vannamei | reverse complement strand
CATGAGGTGGCGCCAAAGTTCGGACTCGAACTGGGCGCCGCGGTCAGTCGTGACGGTGTCCGGGTTGCCGAAGCGGGAGACCCAGGTGTTAATGAAGGTCTTGGCGACTGTCGCTGCGGTGATGTCGCGGATGGGTGTGGCCTCTGGCCATCTGGTGAACCAGTCAGTCATCGTCACGATGTAGGTCAAGCCGTCATCCATGGGTAGGGGTCCCACTATGTCGATGTGGACGTGTTAGAACCTCTCGTCTGGAGAGGAGATTTTGTGTGCCTGTGGATCTTGGTCCTCTGGCATTCGAGGCATGAGTGACACCACTGCCGAACATCTTTGTTGATGGAGGGCCAGACGACCTTGCTGCGGATGAGGTGTTGGGTGGCCCGGATGCCGCGGTGCTGGTGGTAGGCATCGAAGAATCGCCGACGGAGGGAAGGCGGGATGTATGGGCGGGGTAGCCGAGGGAGACGTCGCAGAGAAGGTGATCGCGGGAGTTCGGGATCCTGACTCTCTCAGAGTTAAGGGAAGACTGGCCCTCGATGAGAGGAGTCATGGACGCGGCCTGCCGTTGCTCTCTGCTGACCAGATGATAATCCACTGCGTCGTCGGTGAGGGTCGCTGCGGATATGGTAACCCTCGATAGAGCATCGGCGGCCTCGTTGTCCACGCCCCGAATGTACCGGATGTCCGTCGTGAACTGCGAGATGTAGTACAGGTGGCGCTCCTCGCGAGGGGATTGGCGGCGGGTCCTCGAGTGTAAGGCGAAGGTGAGGGGTTTATGGTCCGTCAGGATGTGGAATTCCTTTGCCTCCAGAAACGGCTGGAAATGCTTCACCACGGAGTATGCTGCCAGGAATTCTCTTCCAAAGGCACTGTACCGTGACTGGCGTGGCGACAGGGTCTGCGAAAAGAAGGCAAGGAGTTGCCATTGCTTACCCTGACGTTGCTGGAGGACAGGACCGATGGCAGTGTCGGAGGCGTCGACCGTTATGCTGAGAGGAGCTTCCGGCAGAGGGTGGTTAAGCAGGGTGGCAGAGGCCAGGGTTTCTTTGCAGGCTTCGTAGGCTTCGTTTGTCGGGGACGCCAACTCGATTTTGGTGTTTCTGCTGGCCCTGTTGGGTGTGATCAAGGCGTGAAGGGGCTTGAGGAGCTAGGCACACCCGGGGACGAACCTTCTGTAGAAGTTAAACATGCCCAGGAATTTCCGCAGCTGTTTCTCGGTCGCTAGCCTGGGGAACTTCCTTATAGCGGTGACCTTCTCTTGCGCTGGGGTGATGCCTTGGGGGGTGACGGTGTGGCCGAGGAAGGAGAGGGAAGCGACACCGAACTGGCATTTTCCCGGGTTGATGACGACGCCCGCTTCTTGCAGTCTGCCGAAGAGGGCGCGGAGATGGCGGGCGTGGTCTGCTTCTGAGGTGCTGGCGATGAGGATGTCGTAGATATAAGCGAAGACTCTCAAGGCCGCGAGTCACGTCGTTTATGAAGCGTTGTAAGGTCTGAGCGGCGTTCCGGAGACCGAAGGGCATTCTGAGGAATTCGAAGAGGCCGAAAGGTGTAATGACAGCCGTCTTGGGGATGTCCTCCTCAGCGATCGGGATTTGGTGGAAAGCCCGCACGAGGTCGATCCTGGAAAAGACCGTACAGCCAGACAGCTCATGGGAGAAGGAGTGCAGGTACGGCAGAGGGTATCTGTCGGGGGCGGTGATCGTATTCAGGTGACGGTAATCACCGCACGCGCGCCAGTCACTGTACTTCTTCACCAGATGCAGAGGGGCCGCTCATTGGCTGCTGGAAGGGCGTATAATCCCCAAATGCATCATATGGTCGAATTCCGCCCTGGCACTTCGACATCTGTCGGGGGCGAGCGGACGGCAGCGAGAGTGGGCAGGAGGAGCGTGGGTCACGATGTGGTGCCGGACTTCGTGCCATGGTTGGGTGGCCCGGTTGATCGGCTTGGTCAAGGCCGGGAATTCCCGCAGGATGTTCTTGAAGGCGCAGGTCCTGAGAAGCACTGTATATATTAGGGGGGTACTTACAAGAGCCGGAGCAGCGTGCGTGCGGACCCCGAATTGGTGGATTAGGGCCATACCTTGAAGATCAACCGTCAGACCGTAGTGCGTCAAGAACGCCGATGATGGGTTGAGGGACGTCGGCGACGAGGAAGATCCACTGGAATCATTAGCCAGGCTCGCCTTCCAGCGAGAGGGTCCTCGAACGCTCGCCGTAAGTGTTGATGGGCGATAGCTTCCAGAGTGCGTTTGGTGGATTAGGGCCATACCTTGAAGATCAACCGTCAGACCGTAGTGCGCCAAGAAGTCGGCGCCGATGATGGGTTGAGGGACGTCGGCGACGAGGAAGATCCACTGGAATCATTAGCCGGGCTCGCCTTCCAGCGAGAGGGTCCTCGAACGCTCGCCGTAAGTGTTGATGGGCGATGTGTTGGCAGCTTCCAGAGTGCGGGAGGAGGGGAAACGTTTATCCTTGTGGGAGGCCGGAAGGAGGCTGACCTCGGCCCCTGTGTCGACAAGGAAACGTAGGGAGGAAGAGGCATCTCGGACGTACAATAAACGCCTTCGAGGTCCGCGAAAGACAGGCGCGCCCAGTTTCCGCGGTTTTCTCCACTCTTTGCGCGGCGGTGAAGGAACGCGGAAGCGAGGCTGGCGGTTGGGCGGTAGAGAGCGCCTTAAGTCCCGTTCAAAGCGTGGTGGCGAAGGGGTGCGAAAGCGATGCCGGGAGTGAGTACGTTCCTGTGTGGATATCTGCACAGCCTCGGATAGTGTGGCGACATGGGCTGCAAGGGATCCCAACGTAACGGCGGAGGTGGTGGTTGCGATGTGGGTGCCCTAGCTGCGAGCATCGCGTCGGCTTGCAGGGCAAGTTGCTCCAATGGGGCGTCTGACACCAGCAGGATTTGCTGGATATCAGCGGGAAGCCGCTTGAGGAAGAGGGAGCGCATGACGTCAGGTGGGAGCGTAGTGCCAGTGCGGGTGAGGAGGAGCTGGAAGTGGTGAAGGATTTCTGTGAGGGTACGGTTGTCCGCGGCGTTAGACGACAGGAAGGAGCTTAACGCGGTCAGAGGGTTAGGTGGTGCTCGCGCCTAAGAATGGCCTCCTTAAGCTCGTCGTAAGTGGCCGCTGCTCGGTGATGCGACGGCCAATCAGGAGCCGCTACAGTAGTGCACACAAGGAACCATGAATGGTCTGTGAGTTTGCATGATACATTATGTTATGCAGTATGCTATACTCTGTCTCTCTTTATGTGTATGGTGTATGTGTATATATACATAAAAAAAAAAAAAAAAAAAAATATATAATATATATAATATATATATATATATATATATAATATATATATGTGTGTGTGTGTGTATATATATATATATAATATATATATATATATATATATATATATATATATATATATATATATATATATATATATATATATATATATATATATATATATATATATATATATATATATATATATATATATATATATATATATATATATATATATATATATATATATATATATATATATATATATATATATATATATATATATATATATATATATATATATATATATATATATATACATATATACATACATACATACATATATAATATATATATATATATATATATATATATATATATATATATATATATAATATATTATATGTCAATGATATGGCCAAGCCGGATGGTTTCCCCTTTTGCACCTAGGCCCTAGCAGTTGCCTTCCTTCCTTGCATCGCACCTACCACGACCGAGCCTTGTCTGCCCAAGTAACTTTCTCCCCTCGAGCAAGTCCGGCAAAGAACTGATACCCAAAAATACAGAAGCAGATATATATATATATATATATATATATATATATATATATATATATATATATATATGTGTGTGTGTGTGTGTGTGTAGATATACATACACACACCTCTCCCTCTCTCGTTGATATTCGTTCTAATTTTGTTTAGACTTCCAAACCATTGGAAGATGGGTAGGAGGAGAGGGTAATGAATACAGATTATGTTTTATTTAACATTGTATTCATCATTCAGAAATTAACTATATATTGATCCATCGTCAAATGTTGCAAAAACATCATTTTCTTTCGAAGAGAATCACACACCAGCCTAAGAGGCACAGAATTCCAAACGAATGAAAAACTCTTACAGAATGAATGCCACTTTAAGTAAAGGAGAATGGATTTAAAATCTACTAAATTCAGGATCTTTGCATGGATCCTTTGTCATAAAATAAGTATTTTCTCATACAGAAAGTCAGCAGAATATAAAGTTAACAATATGCCGATATTATGTAATACCTAAGTCATGCAAATAGTGTTATATCATTTCGAAAAATCGTGCTAGTAAACTGAAGATAGTAAAAAATCTATCGATATTTTGTTATACAGTAATTTCACAGAACGTTAAAGAAAAAAAAAAAAAATTCATATTTCGAATGAACAGTCGGAAAAAAATGAACTGAAGTAATACAATTTAACCTCATACGCATCATGCAGTTCCTGCAGTGGCCTTTTACCCTTACCAAACCTATTTTCCATCAGTGTTTGGCGATGTCCCAAGCTCGTCCATAAGTGCGAGAATCCTGTCCATGAGTTGGACAGCAGTGTCTTCAGCCAAGTAAGAGGTGTCGTAGCTGAGTGTGTAGGGCGAGTGTCCTCGGAAGGTGTAGATCTGGTGAAGCATCGGGAACCCAGAGTAGTGTGTGCAGTTGAACATGGCGAGGTCCGTCTGCTGGAGGTGCTCCCCGACGCCTGGGATGAGGACCGTGAGGTCTCCGACGTTAGTGACGCCGTAGTCACGCAAGGCTTTAGGTCCTGCTGCGTGGTGTTCCACTGGAGGGAGCTGCGGCAGGGTCATCTCCCTCACCACGTTCTGCTGAAGGGCTTCGCCAGATTTCAGGAGAACCGAGAGCCTTTGGTGGAGATTCCTGGTGTAGTCCCAAAAGTTGTCCCGGACGTCGAAGGGCGTC
>NW_020869440.1:69746-74746 GCF_003789085.1 Penaeus vannamei | reverse complement strand
TATGAGGTCGTTCAGCAGTCCCACAAGTTTGCCGGTGGAAAGAGCTATGGTGACCCCGTCCATGAATGAGTGGTGGGGCATGAAGACGAGGTCGTACTGGTGGGGGAAAGCTGCCTGTATTTCGGGCATGGCGCAGGGGGCATCGGCGGGCACGGGAACCAGTCTCGCTTTCCAGGTTGGCGAGCGATCGCCTCTGAAAGGCTTGTTTATGTGTTCGTTTATGATGGCACTGCTCTCCGCGCCTTCCAAATACTGCAATGCAAGGAGGGGCTGATTAATATGCACAGACATCTCACTTTTCTCTTTCTGTTTTCTGTCGACAATCGTTTATTTTTCTAAGATTCAAAACCTTTATTTTATTTTTTTATCTCTCTATATATTTATTATTTTTTTTAGAACAGAACTATAATTTTAGGGGAATCTTAGGCCATTATATTTCCTTAAATGCAAATTAAAATCTGTCATTGTGTCGGTACCCGATACAAAATTTAGATATATCACAAACTACAATATTTCCAGTGTTCCATAACTACGATTCTTTTTTTAAAATAAATAATTCTCTTCTAAGATCCAAATTTCCTGTTTTTAAGTTCAAAGCTTACATAATCTAAGCTACAATACAATACAATACAGTATCCATAGCCATTTTCAGAAAATAGATCATTAATCAGATTCAACATTGCTACTATCATATGTATCTTTTAATCTAATCAAGGTAACTTATTCTTATTTTTTCACAAGGAAATTTATATCAACTGACCTCGAAATCGATTATACGTATCTTTCACTCTAATCAAGGTCAGGATTCGGGTCCTCACAAACCCACAGCTTCCCGTCTCGCTCCTTGAAGAAGCACCGGCAGTTGGGGACGTTTCTGTTAATGTCTTTATTAGTTATATGTAGAGTTTGTAGGTTGCATTTATTCACTATATGTGGCTATTTGCATTGCTGTTGCTTCCCGACGGCACTGAGGAAATTATTTGATGAATGTGCGTCCTTATGATCATTCTTATTCACCTTCCAACCGTGATTTTTTTTCCTTACTTTTAACTTTCGATCCCAATGTATTTGTTTTCAACGAGACTAAAGCCAAACCAAATTATTGAATATGTTGTTTCCTATACAGTGCCCAAGCTATTGGGAATGATGCAACAAAGTTATACTTCCAATTTTCATTAACCATATCCCTCAAACTTAAGACAACAAAGCCAATCATTGCCAAAACAATTCACCTGAATTCTAGGTCATCAGTAAGGCTTTCGATACTGCCTTTGCAACCTTTGAAACCGTCTGAATATCTATTACGAATTATTCTTAACGTAAACAGATCTCCCTCCGTATAGTGAGAGTAGCTAGGGCGATCTCCTTGGGCATTTCGAAAACCCTTTAGCAAACCTCCCCGATGTTCGGTCACCATCCCACCCTTAATAACTGGATCTCCATGGACGTTTCTGTAACACTGGGTATAAAGGCCCTAAACAAGCTTAGCCTTAATCCTTTCCGTGTATCCCTACCTCTGAAAGTGCCTCAGGGCTTGCTCCACGTGTCCAGGGTCCAAGGGCTTGACGGTGTTGTATCTGTAGATTGCATTAAGAGTCTTGCATCCTATGTCGTGTGCTGCTTTGAACATCGCCTCCTCTCTACTGGCAGGCCAAAGCCACTTGAACTCACGCCCATCTTCAACTCTGGAGAAAAATGAAAAGTGTTAACTGTTTAACTATTTCCCTCTTTCAGACAATGACTCGTGATTTGTGTTTTGGTAGCTACTAAGTAAAAATACCACAATTTCCATTCACTATCTTTGACCCTCAACTATTCTCTCTCTTTTTCTGTCTTTCACACACTATGAAAAGATAGATGAATGAAAATCCTTACTCATATCTTTGGGAGACCGGACGTGTGGAGAACTTGACTTTGTTGGACGAACCGATCACAGTCCTGAAAAGTGTTATACTAATCTTCAGCGATGATATGGCAGCAGGTTCTTCAATAACATTTCCAGATTTTGATGAATCAGAGAAGAGATTGAGAGAATCAAATGTATATTCAATGTCAGTATAAATCTCGGAGCATTTTTACACATTTCTTTGTCATTCACCTCACCTGCATGGTCTAAGAAGGCGTCCGAATCTTGTGGTTAACATTTCGTGCTATCAAAAGAAGAATTCTCTTTTATTTCTCTAATGTAAGATGGTCCTGTTTTCCCTATGGATATATGAATATTTGTTTTCTTATTAAAAATCTAATAAGATGAGAAAGATGAAAGACAGAAATATCATCTGACTCATTCAAAAACTAAGAATCTGTTCATGATTTCTAATGAAAACGAGAGGCTGTAGAAGAATTATGCTGAACAAAAGGTAGAGCTGTATTGTTCATACTTATTTTTCTGCTATCGTTATGACCATTTTGTTTGCATTGTATAGTTCCGAGCACATGAATTGGGAGTACCATCCTTGTGTTCCGTTGGAAAAGTTGACTTCGTGTGCTTTTGTTTATGTCTTCTATAACATTGCTATAGCATTTGGTATGAAGGTCCTTAACAAGCTTAACCTTATTTTTTCCATGTATTCCTACCTCTGAAAGTGCCTCAGGGCTCTTTATCTTTTTTTTTTTTTTTTTTTTTTTTTAGAATCCGTACTGAAAATAGTTCTTGTCATTCAACATTACCCGTATTTGTAAACAATATATGCATCGTCTGTTTAGCGTATTACCTCTTGGGATAGTGGCATTTGTGTAAAGACATGTATCGCACTACAGTCCATTCCATCAAAATTGTGCGTTTTGTAGCGAACGGAATTGAAGACATATAAGCTTAGGTACACACATAGCAGGTTCCTTCTGGCTGATGGGAATAACCGGACAAGGCAGCGAGAAGAGCCAGGAAGGTAATGGTTGGGTATTATTAGCAGAGACCACGAACTCGAAGATGGGGGGAGGGAGAGGGGAGTAGTAATAGTTACCATGCCAGTATGTCTTTCTTCAGGCATATTAAATTGATACAATTTCAACAGGGGGGGGGCGGGGATAGAGAATGGAGTCCGTAGGTAACAAGGTACATTGACAACAGGTAGGACCACAACCAGTTTGCCTATTGAACCTAAAATTTACATTTCTCATAGGGTTTACAGTTCACGGTATGGAATGATTCGTTAATATAAAGAAAGTTTGGGAATTTTTGTATTACTTCTGCTGATCAAAACACAATGTTGAGTAAATTGTACAAATGATTATGTACTTGGCCATATCTGGTATCGGATAGTGCGTCCTCAATCTAAACCCCGCCCCTTTTACGCCCACATTAAACTGTACGAAATTCTGTGGTGTCTCTCGTATATTTTCTTTAAATATGGTTCAGTACAGCCAATGGTGAAATGAAAAAATAAAAAGGAACAAAAAAAAAAAAAAAAAGGAGAACTTCGAAATCCTATTATTATTTCTAATACATGTAGGCACATTAGCAGTTGCCGACTAGGATTTTCACCAAGATGGAAAGGTGATACCGAGTTGGCAACTGTCAAGCAAACCCCACTGCTTTGCTTTCATTTCTTGAATATATTAACGTTTTTTTTTTGTTGTTTTTTTTTTTTTTTTTTTTTTTTCTTGAGGGTTGAGGCGATTTCAAGTAAAGGCAATAATGGCAGTCGTGCGATTATGGAAATTCTTGGAAAGGAAGCAGACATGGACTACTTCTAGAAAGTCTGTTGCTGCCGTTGAGAAGAGATGATAGGCCTATAGGCTGGGCGGCGGCGTGCAGAACTATAATCGTTATTATTGGATGTGGGTGGAGCAAAATTATTACTTTTCTTTTTTTTTCAATTTCGTTTGGCATTATGATACTAAAGATGCGCCCTTAGACGAAGGTAATATATGATATGGCTCTTAATGTATCGTTTTGTGAGAGTGGGTGTGTGAGTATGGTTTTGTGTGATTGCTTATGACTGTATCTGAGTAAGTATTGTGTAAACAGATCATCGACGTTTGTGTAGACGCAAAATTGAAAAGAAGAAAAAGAAAAAAAAAACGTGCTGGTATGATTATTAATTACAAGCAAAACATTGAGGTTGCTTCAGATAAAGAGGAGAAGAACCTGACTACTCCGTAACTCTTTACACACCAATCTTCGCTTTGTAAGGTTGTGGAAACTTTCGAGGTCATTTCTGAGATTCAGCCGAAACCTTCTTATTTATTTATTATTTATTATTTATTTATTTATTATTTATTTATTTATTACTTATTTATTATTTCTTATTGCTTACACCATTCGTCATGCCAAATCTATGAGTTATTTGAGGCTTTGCATCTAACCATATTCTCCGTGAGGAAGTTATATGTTTCATTTGAGTCAAAATAATAGATCGGTGTCAAAGATGAAGGATATTATTGCCTGAATTACATCAATAAACCAAAATACTCAGACTTTTCTTTGATGTTTTGAGTCTGTATGGTTGTATCATAAAGGTACAGAATGATTTTGAAGAACTAAAGTCAATACCACATGACTTGGACACAGTGCAAATTCTTACCGTTATAGAGGATTGGTCGTCCTCTATTTGACTGGTCTGTTATCTCTTTAGCGAGTGTCTGTTGCGGGTGTGAGTGCCCACGGGTATGGCTGGGTGCTAGAGTGGTGTGGCTCCCCGACGGCGGAGACCTGGGTGGGCCTGGAGCTGCTGGCTGTGGTCGGGCTTGATGTACTGCTAAGAATACACAAAAAACGTTTTATTTGGGAAACACAAGCTGTGAGGCATAATTAGAGAAAATATAAATCCCTTCTAGAAACTATGTGAAGTATATTCGAAAAATATCACACTCTGATTGGCTGTTCAGAATGCATCACACTGTATCAATTTAGAGACATACAAAGTGATACAAACCGAAAAGATTTTCAACAGGTTTCAATACTGCGTATAAAGGGCAAACATGTATCAGAGTGTATCATAGTGTTTTAGGTTTCGGAAATACTACACAAAAGGCCGTTATCTATCCATTACTTTATA
>NW_020869440.1:62246-64746 GCF_003789085.1 Penaeus vannamei | reverse complement strand
TACATTATATATATATATATATATATATATATATATATATATATATATATATATATATATATATATATATATATATATATATATATATATATATATATATATATATATATAATATATATATATATACATATATAATATATATAATATATATTATATATATATATATATATATATATATATATAATATATATATAATATTACAAATATCACATGTATATGTATATATATGTGTGTGGTGTGTGTGTGTATTGACACTTTTATTACATACATGAACACACAACACATAATGATAGATAGATAGAAAGATGTGTGTGTGTGTGTGTGTGTATTCATGCACACACACACACACACACCACACACACACCAATATATATATATATATATATATATATAATATATATATATATATATAGAGAGAGAGAGAGAGAGAGAGAGAGAGAGAGAGAGAGAGAGCACAGGCTGGGATCTACTCGTCTCGCCTGCGCTCTGGTGGCCGCCAGCCCAGAGTGAAGCTTGTGGGGGAAAGCCCTCGGGAACCCCACAGGTGGATGATGGGGCACGCAGCCCGTTACCCCCCTTTTATATGGGGCAGCGTCGGTGGGGTGGCAGAGGTGGCATCCACCCGGAGCGACTGCCAGAGGCTGAACCTCAGGCCGGAAGTCAGGGTGGGGGCTTGGAACGTCCGTTCTTTGCGTCAGGATAATCGGTTGCCTCTACTGTCGAGGGAACTGGGGAGGCTGAGAGTTGAGGTGGCTGCTCTCTCGGAGGTGAGGAGGCCTGACAGCGGCATGACCAGTGTAGATGGCTACACCTATTACTGGTCGGGCCGCAGCGACGGCCACCATCTCCAGCCCTTGTAGTAAAGGTTACTCCTGTTGATGAGCGTATAATGGTACTGAGATTGAAGGTATCTTTTGGCTTCATGTCTCTTATTGCTGCGTACGCTCCTACCGATGTTTGGAAACTTGACGTGAAAGAGATGTTCTACGCCAAACTTACATCTGTGGTAGACAGATGCCCCCGGCGAGATATTCGCATTGCTCTGGGTGACTTCAATGCGGTATCTGGCTGTGATCGAGCTGGCTATGAGATGTCTGTCGGTCCCCATGGTTCAGGAGCTGATGCCGGTAGTGAGAATAGCCTCCTTTTCCGGGACTTTGCTAGGTCCCAGAAATTGAGGATTTCTGGCTCCTGGTACAAGCACCCAGACCCACATCGCTGGACATGATACAGTGATGCGGGTAATGCAGCCAAGGAGATCGACCACATACTCGTTAGCACTCGTTGGAGGATCCTTCAAAATTGCAGGGTGTACAGGAGTGCTGAGTTCTGTGGTACTGACCATAGATTGCTTGTGGCTACCCTCCGGGTCCACTTCAAAACTCCCCAGCGGTCAAATGATCACCCTAGGGTGTTTCATTAGGACAGGCTGAGGGAGGGGAAGTGTGCCCGTGGGTTTGCTGAGGCAATCTCTGATCGTTTCGCAATGCTCGACAGTCTGACAGACCCTGCTCTTCTGTGGGATACCTTCAAGCGTGAAACGCTTGATGCAGCTCAAGATACAATTGGTGTACGCCCAAGAGCAGTACAGAATTCCATCTCGCAGGAGTCACTGGAAGCCACAGATGCATGTCGTGCAGCTCATCTGACAGGAGATCGGGAATTGCACCGTTCTCATGTGCGCAGAACTCGGTCTCTGTTAAGAAGGGACAAGGAACAGTTTATTAGGAGTCTTGCAGAGGAGGTAGAAGGCCATTTCTTAGTAAATGACCTTCGTCCTGCATACCAAGCCCTGAATAAGTTGAACTCCAAGCCCTCTTCACGTGACAGCAGTTCAGTCAGTAGTGGTCCGATCGTTTCAGATCCTATTGCATTGCGGGAACGTTGGGCTGAGTATTTTGAGCAGTTGTACCAGGTTGACCCACCAACAGTTGACTTGGATGCGGGTAGTGTCGAGATCCCGTTGCCAGATCCATCCATCAGTGAGAACCCTCCCTCCCTAACCCTAGTTAGGGGGGCGATTTCCAAGCTGAGGAGTGGTAAAGCAGCAGGTATCTGCGGCATACCAGCTGAACTGTTAAAGGCTGGTGGTGAACCTATGGCACGGGGGTTACATGTTGTCCTGGCTGCCATCTGGCGGTCCGGTACCGTTCCTCCTGACCTGTTGAGGGGTGTGGTCATCCCTCCCTGGAAGCGGAAGGGTGATCGTTGGGACTGCAGCAGTCACCGAGGCATCACACTGCTCAGTATACCAGGCAAGGTTCTTGCCCACATCCTTCTGAGACATATGAGAGACCATCTACTGAGTCACCAGAGACTGGAGCAATCCGGATTCACTCCTGGAAAGTCCACAATAGACCGTATCCTCGCGCTTCGAATCATTGTAGATCGCCGCCATGAGTTCGGGCATGGGCTGCTTGCAGCCTACATCGACCTCAAGAAAGCGTTCGATACAGTGCATCAGGAATCACATTAGGAGATCCTGAGACTGAGAGGAATT
>NW_020869440.1:42246-47246 GCF_003789085.1 Penaeus vannamei | reverse complement strand
TGGATGCTGAGTAGAAAACTAAACAAGATTGTCAAAAGCATTTCTTCTTTTCTTTAACACTACAACAGAATATGCTCTATAGGTAGACCGTAAGTAGCGGGTTACAAGTAATTTTGTTGTGTTCTTACAATAATCGACAACCATTTCTCTAATCATCATCATATTGTATCACACCAGAATTCTATCCATATCTTGGCTCTATCAGTAACCCTTTGCAGGTCAGGTGAACTAATATTGACAGGGCGTCTTGGGCAATTAAAAAGGATATGGTCATGTCTTGGATAGGGAACCTGCAATCACACGTAGTGGATGTGACAAGGCCCCATTTTGTTAATTTATCCCAGGTTTTACCTACACCAGATCTGGCACAGTTAAGGGTGCACCATTCTTTCCTACCAAAGTTTGTACCTTTTGGTAGTTTTTCTTCGGTATTGGTATGGTAGGGTGTTCTGGTCCCAGGTTTTCCTTTTCTCTCCATTTATACATTCTGTAATGTCTTGGAGTTATACCGTTTCTCTAAGAAAAGTGTGGAGGAAAGAGGGTATACACAAATAAAGTTTCCAGTCTGGTCACACCTGTTTCTGAACCCCCTCTTTTCTAGCTTCTTAGGGCGATGTCCCAAGATCGTGCATAAGCGTCACAATCCTGTCCATTAGTGCTCCAGCAGTCTCCTTTGCTATGTAGGACGTGTCGTAGCCAATTGTGTAGGGCATATGTCCTCGGAAGGCGCAGGTTTGATGAAACATCGGAAACCCAAAGAAGTGTGCACTACCAAAGATGGAAACGTTTGTCTGCTGGAGGTGTTCCCCGACGCCTGGCATAATGGGCGTTAGATCCCCAACGTTAGTGAGGCCATATTCACGCAGGGGTTTGGGTCCTGCTGCGTGGTATTCCACTGGAGAGAGCTCCGGCAAGGTCATCTCCCTCACTACGGTCTGCTGAAGGGCTTCGCCGGACTTCAGAAGAATGGAGAGCCTCTGATGGAGCTTCCTGGTGTAGTCCCAGAAGTCGTCCCGAACATCGAAAGGCGTCTCTATCCTGTGCACAGTAGGACGCACATGCACGCCATATATTAGGAGGGGGCGGCGCTTCATGTAGCGTCTCAGATCCGTAGCCAAATGGATGCTCATGTGGTGAGACTCCCCCTCCACGCCCGCCTCCCGCACCATCTCAATAATAGCGGTATTGATCACAGCCTCCAGTCCGCTGTTGAAGGTGACGCCATTGGCTTTGCACTTCGCCGTGAAGGAAGCCAAGGATTTCTGATTGATAATCTCATAGACAAATTTGGTTGCCGGTTTCCCTCCAGGGGGCGGGAAGGCCTTGCAGAGGATGGGCGGGGTGTCACATGCCAGGAGCTCTTGCTTTGCTGACTCCAGCTTCTCGGGTTCCTTCTCGAGGTCCTTGGCGATCCCTTCATCAATCTTGCCAATTTCCTCATTGTTCAGGTAGACCCCAAAGGGCTCGTCGTTTACGGGTCGTCCGGCTATGAGGTCGTTCAGCAGTCCCACAAGTTTGCCGGTGGCATGAGCCACGGTGAGCCCGTCCATGAATGAGTGGTGGGGCATGAAGACGAGGTCGTACTGGTGGGGGAAAGCTGCCTGTATTTCGGGCATGGCGCAGGGGGCATCGGCGGGCACGGGAACCAGTCTCGCTTTCCAGGTTGGCGAACGATCGCCTCTGAAAGGCTTGTTTATGTGTTCGTTTATGATGGCACTGCTCTCCGCGCCTTCCAAATACTGCAATGCAAGGAGGGGCTGATTAATATGCACAGACTTCTCTCACTTTTCTCTTTAATTTTCCTCCGTCCACAATCAGTGATTTTTTTATAGGATTCATTTTTATTTTATAGAATACTAAGGTATGATTTCGGGTGACCCTATGGTTATTATAGTCTGTCAAATCGAAATTAATCAGAGGCCCCATAAATACGATTCCTTTTAAAAGTTAATCAGATTCTTTTCTAAAACCAAAAATTCCTTTTTTTTTTAGTTCAAAGCCTTCATAATCTAAAACATTATAAATATGACACAGACCCTTTTCCAAATATAATGCTCACAGTCATAAAACTCTTCATCGAGCAAATTCAACATTACTGTTCTATGATTATCTTTTACTCTTGTCATTGGACCTATTCTCTTTTTTTCACAAGGAAATCTATATCAACTGACCTCGAAATCGACGTCAGGATTCAGGTCCTCACAAACCCACAACTTCCCGTCTCGCTCCTTGAAGAAGCACCGAGAGTTGAGGACGTTTCTGTTAACATTTTCATTAGTTACATGTAGCGTTTCTAGGTTGCATTTATTCAAAATATGCCGTTATTTACACTCTAGGTATTGTTGCTGCTTTCGGATGGCATCATGCAAATTATTTGATGAATTCAAGTACTGTTAATATCAGCATCGTAATCATTTTCAATCTTTTAAATTTTCTTCTGCAATATCCATGGACTTTCTTCCAACCATAGTTTGTTCCTTATTTTAAAGCTACAACCCCCATGTATTTTGTTTTCACTGAAACTAAAAGCAAGCCCAATGACTCTTTAGTTTGTTACCTCATTTAAAATGCCAAAGCTATTGTGAATGACCTATCTCACTTAGTAAGCGAGGACACTTGTATTCCCAACAGATCTGGCGACAAAGCTAAAACCTTTGACCCTTTCCTTCCTGCAAACTCCTCCATCGGTTAAGAGTTCCTCACTTGATATATCTGATCACTAAGATTTCATTTCCTGTCTAAGCAAATTTCAACAGGCTCCTTAAAGTATAGGACTTTCAACATGCTGAGTGGAATTTCTCTTTCTTGCTTCTATTTGAGCTGTCCTTGGAAAATAAACTCACCGAAACGATTTAGCTTCCAAAGTTTTCAAAGTATAAAAATGAAAAAGAATCTTTCTCACATATGTTCAATCCCTAAAATGGTAAAGCTGAAAGATTCTTTGACAAATCAGTAATGAGATGTCTATAACTCTAACCAGCTTGAAATCTTTCAGTTCCATAGCCAAAGGACTTTTCCAAATCATTTCTATCTTCCTCCCCTCCTCTGGAAAATCCAGAATGGATTAATAGCTGGATCTCCAATGATATACCTATAACATTTGGTATAAAGGCCCTAAACAAGCTTAGCCTTAATCCTTTCCGTGTATCCCTACCTCTGAAAGTGCCTCAGGGCTTGCTCAACGTGTCCAGGGTCCAAGGGTTTGACGGTGTTGTATCTGTAGACTGCATTAAGAGTCTTGCATCCTATGTCGTGTGCTGCTTTGAACATCTCCTCCTCTCTATAGGCCGGCCAAAGACGCTTGAACTCATGCCCGTCTTCGGCACTGGGGGAAAATTGTGTTTAATACTTTAACAATTTTTTTTCACACCTAACTCTGTTCGCTGTTTATAAATCGTGTTAAAGACCACTGCAGACACATGGTAATTTTGACATGTATTAACGATTTGTGTTTTGGTAGCCACAAAGAAAAATTAAATTGAAATGTGTAAAATTTCTTACTGAATACCGAAGGCGAATTACTTTCACTATTTATGGTCCCTCAACTATTCTCTGTCTCTTTGTCTGTCTGTCTGTCTCTTTCACATACACAAATAAAAAATGAAAGATAATACTTACCTTTGGGAGACTGGGCTTGAAAAGAGCTTGCCTTTGTTGGGCGAACAGATCACAAGTCTGAAAAGAATTACAATTTTTTATCGTCAGCTTCGATATAACAGATTCTTCAATAACAATGTTTCCAGATTTCGTTGAAAAAGAGAAGATACTGAGAAAAAAAAATGTCATTGCAAATCTATTAGCAGTTTTACACACATTTCAACGTCATTTAACTCACCTGCACGGCCTAAGCAGGTGTCCGGATCTTGTGGCTAACATCTTGTGCTGTCAATAGGAAAGAAATTTTATAACTCGGATGTTAAATTATTCTTTTTTCATATGAATATATACATTATTTCTAAATTTCTGGTAAAAAATCTAATATCACAAAAAAGATAAAAGACGGAAATAGCTAGGGCTGCATAGTTGACACTTGTTTTTCTGCTTGCATTCCAACTACGTAGCTAGCAATATACAGCGCATGAAAGGGAAACGCCATATAAGTTCAGGTACAACCATGGCGGATCCCTTCCGGCTAACAGGGAACAACCGGACAAGGAGGCGAACAATAGAAGTGTTATTCTACTTTCTTATTAGCAGAGGCTGCGAACTTGGAGGGAGGAGAGTAGTATTAATTACCATATCAGTATTGCCTTTATCAAGCATATTATAGTGATCTAATGTGGACAGAGAAATAGAGAAGGGAGTTCATAGATAACAAAGTATCTATACATTTAGTACCATTATCATTTAACCTAATGAACCTAAAAGTCCAATTAACATTTCCCATAGAGTATGCTGGTGACTGTTCATGGTATGAAACAGTTCGCTGTCTTAAATAATGAAGTGGAATTTTTATTTTACTTCTGCTGATCCAAACATTGCTGAGTAAATTATACATATGATTGTGTACTTTGCCACATCTGATATCAAGCAATGTGTCCTCAATCTCTAAACGTGATGACGTCACGAGCTCCAACCCTTTTCACCCCCGTTAAGCTGTGCAATCTTCTATGGTAAGTATTTTTCGCATATTTTCTTTGAAAATTGTTCAGCAAAGACAATCTTTTTTAAAAAATCGAAAAAGAGAAATTCGAAATCCTATTGATATTTTCAATATAAGTCGGTAAAAAGGCAGGGCTTAGCTCGGCCGTTGCCAGCTAATATTTTTATCACTAGTAAATACTAATAATACCTAACTGGAAACTGTCGAGCTAATCACCGCCACTTTCTCTTCATTTATTACAAATATTCACTCTTTTTCTTGGGTGGAAGTATAGGAAGTAACGGCAACAATTATAGTATATTTGCAATAATGGAATTTTTCGGAAATTCAAATGGAGCGAAGTACAAATGGAATGTTTCTAAAAGTTCGTTAAAGCCGTTAAGAAATGATAGGCCTA
>NW_020869440.1:24746-27246 GCF_003789085.1 Penaeus vannamei | reverse complement strand
CGGCGTGCACGACCACGGCGCGACCCAGCACGGAGTACCAGCCGAACAGGGTCACCTCGTCGTCCAGGATCTGCGGGTCGAGGTCGCTCGTTAGGAACTGCCTTAACTATTATTGTTATCATTGTTATCATTATTGTTATTGATTATCACTATTATTATTATTATTATCACTATTGTTATTATTATTAACATCATCATCATTAATTATTATAATCATTATTCTTATTACTCCTATTAAAATCATCATTATCATTATCATCATTATTATCATTATTATCATTATTATCATTCTTATTATTATCATCATCATTATTATCATTATCATCCATCCATCCCTCCCCCCTCCAACCCCCATCCACACCCCTCGCCTCCCCTTCCCTTTCCCCTCCCTCTTCCCCCCTCCAACCCCATCCACACCCTCCGCCCTCCCCCTCCCTTTCCCTCTCCCACCCTTCCCCCCCTCCCTCTCCCTCCCTCCCCTCTCCCTTTCCCCTCCCTCTCCCCCCCTAAGTCCTCACATTCACGTAGGCGACGGAGTCCTCCCCGGCGAGGATGTTTCCGAGGTCCCCGACGTGGCGCTGGGCGGCGTCGGGCGCGGAGTGGTTGCTGCCGAAGGGGTTGTAGTGGCCGGCGGCGGCCTTGCAGTCGGCGCCCGAGACCCCGAAGGCGTGGATGTGGAAGCCGTGCTTGCCGGGGGTCAGTCCTGCAGGAAAAGGATGAGGGAAAATGAGGAAAATATACGATGATGGGAGAAACACGAGGAAAAAGAAAATATATGATAAAGAATAAAGAGAAAATGAAGAAAAGAAAGAGTTTAGGTTGTGGATGTGGAAGCCGTGTTTGACTGGGGTCAGTCCTGCAGGAAAAGGATGAGGGAAAATGTGGAAATTATACGATGATGGGAGAAACACGAGGAAAAAGAAAATATATGATAAAGAATAAAAGAGAAAAAGAAAAAAAGAGTTTAGGTTGTGGATGTGGAAGCCGTGTTTGACTGGGGTCAGTCCTGCAGGAAAAGGATGAGGGAAAATGTGGAAATTATACGATGATGGGAGAAACACGAGGAAAAAGAAAATATATGATAAAGAATAAAGAGAAAATGAAGAAAAGAAAGAGTTTAGGTTGTGGATGTGGAAGCCGTGCTTGCCGGGGGTCAGTCCTGCAGGAGGAAAAGGATGAGGGAAAATGTGGAAATTATACGATGATGGGAGAAACACGAGGAAAAAGAAAATATATGATAAAGAATAAAGAGAAAATGAAGAAAAGAAAGAGTTTAGGTTGTGGATGTGGAAGCCGTGTTTGACTGGGGTCAGTCCTGCAGGAAAAGGATGAGGGAAAATGTGGAAAATATACGATGATGGGAGAAACACGAGGAAAAAGAAAATATATGATGAAGGATAAAAAGAAAATGAAAAAAGAAAGAGTTTAGGCTGTGGATGTGGAAGCCGTGCTTGACTGGTGTCAGTCCTGCAGGAGGAGAGGAATGGAGGAAAAAGATGAGGGAAAATGAGGAAAATATACGATGATGGGGAAAATACGAGGAAAGAGAAGAAAATATATGATGAAGGACAATATTTAAAGGAAATGAAGGGTCTTTCGGCTGTGGATGTGGAAGTCGTGCTTGCCGGAGGTCAGTCCTGCAGGAAAGTAAGAAATGAAGGAAAAGAAAATACGAGGAAAAATTAGGAAATCCTTCGAGGAAAAGTACGAAAAAAGTGTGACGAAAAGATACGAGGAAAAAAAGAATACACAATGAAGGAAAAAATACTTTAAAAGAGGAAAATATCTCTCTCTCTCTCTCTGTCTCTATCTATCTATCTTCCTTCTTCACCTCTCTCCTTCTCCTTCCTCTCTCTCTTCTCTCCTCTCTCTCTCTTCTCTCTCTCTCTCTCTCTCTCTCCCTCTCTCTTTCTCTCTCTCTCTCTCTCTCTCTCTCTCTCTCTCTCTCTCTCTCTCTCTCTCTCTTCTCTCCTTTCTCTCTCTCTCTCTCTCTCTCTCTCACGTAGGCTTTTTTTGTGTAAGATTAGTGTCATCAGTCTCCTCTATTTATTTTTATTTCTTCTCTCTCTCTCTTCTTCTCTCTCTCTCTCTCTCTCTCTCTCTCTCTCTCTTCCTCTCTCCTCTCTCTCTCCTCTCCTCTCTCTCCTCTCCCTCCCCTCTCCTCTCCCTCACCTCCTCCTCTCCCTCTCCCCTCCCCCTCCTCTCCCTCTCCTCCTCTCCCTCCCCCTCCTTCTCCCTCTCCCTCTCCTTCTCCTTCTCTCTCTCTCTCTTACCTGTAATATTGCCGGTGATGTCGACTGGTCCCGACTCTGAACTCTGGTAGAAGTAGATAGTGCCAGAAACACCGGAAGTCGATTCAAGTTGGCACTCTGCTCGGCGACTCTGTGGGGGGGGGGAGAAAGGTGGAGGGTCAGTGCATTGGCTTATCTCTTGTCTACGTCTCGTCTTTTTTTTTTTTTTTTTTTTGTCTCTGTTTTTTTTTTATGTCTCTGACTCGTTC
>NW_020869440.1:0-2500 GCF_003789085.1 Penaeus vannamei | reverse complement strand
GGGAGCGGTTTTGTCCTGGTGACACTAGAGTTGGTTTGTGACCATTAACCTTTCGCTTCCCCTTCCTTTCTTGCTTTCTTCTCGTCTCTCTTTCTCGTCTCTCTTTCTCGTCTCTCTTTCTCGTCTCTCTCTCTCTCTCTCTCTCTCTCTCTCTCTCTCTCTCTCTCTCTCTCTCTCTCTCTCTCTCTCTCTCTCTCTCTCTCTCTCTCTCTCTCTTTCTCTCTCTCTCTCTCTTTCTCTCTCTCTCTCATATAATATATATATATATATATATATAATATATATATATAATATATATATATATATATATATATACATATATATACATATATATATATACAATATATATATATACAAATATATATATATATATAAACATACATGTATATATGTATATATATGTATATATACATACATACATACATACATATATTCAAACATATTATATATATACATATATATATATATATATATATATATATATATATATATTATATATATGTGTGTGTGTGTGTTGTGTGTGTGTGTGTGTGTGTGTGTGTGTGATACATATATATACACAAATGTATATATACAGAATATATATATATATATATATATATGTATTATATATATAAAATATATATATATATATATATATATATACAGAAACATGCGCGCCCGCGTTTGTGTGTTGTGTATATGTGGTGTGTTGTGTGTGGTGTGTTGTGTGTGTGTGTGTTGTGTGTGTGTGGTGGTGGTGTGTGTGTGTGTGTGTGTTGTGTGCGCGCGCGCTTTAGAAAGATTTATTAATTTCGTGTGGTTTTGCATGTCTGCTTGCCTTTATATTTTGTGTATATCACAAGCACAGACGTATGACGACCTCTTGCTAATGATACGACATAAATCTAAGCAATGTGCTCAGTATCACGCTTAACATACAAATAAACTAGACGTGACGTAATAGTTAAAACAAACCTACAATACCTTTAAAAAAAATTGTCATATTTATATTTTCTCTAAAGTTTTACAGTCTTTTTCGCTCGCCTAACATTATCTCCAAATAGCTGGTTCGCTATAATAGGCCCGTCCCCTATGAAGGCAGGATTTACGACCTTTGTCTACGTAAACAAGCAGTTAGGTGTGTGTGATATATAACATTAGCTGACAGGTAAACTTGCTTTTTATAGGAGGACAAGAGAAACACTCTATCTGAAACAGGTGCAACTCCTGCATGGAAGAAATGGACATATAAATATAAACAAAACATTTATCTCAGATTTATTTTTGTGTTGTGGTGTTTTAGATACACGAACCGCAATGATTGCTCAACTAATGGTCGACTTCCGCAAAGTTATGCAAGAGGTAATCAGTAGCATTACACAGATAGGTTCAATTATAGAAATAATATACCCGCTGCATTCCCGACAACGGCTATTTACGCCTCTAAAACGCATTACAAATGGCTCATTACGATTCAAAATTTACGAGGTCCGGGATGCTTGGTGAAGTCGATGCTCCTGATCACTATCTATTGGCGAGTTGAAATTTCCAGAAAAAAAAAAATCTAGATGGACGAAAAGTATGAAATGGCTATTTCCCTTTTCCTTTTTTTTCTTTCTTTCTTTTTTAATGGATTTCTGACCACTTCGTTTGACCATTTTTCTTCTTTTACCGTTTCAAACAAGGGTATCTGCACATATCATAAAATTAACTTTCTACCGAGAGCACAACATCAGGACCCCAAAAGGTAATCGCAGAGAGGAAATCCATTACAATTCTTAATTGAACAATCTACTTTACACTGCGTCGTAAAATTCCCCCGAGGGACCGGAATGAATATATCATTAAATTACCATTTTAGTGTTCTACATCCATTCCGCCGTGAATGCGCCCAAAACACCAGTCCGGCCTAAAAGGACCATCACCCACCCTTTAATGGCCGGTGTCTCGCCGGAACGAAATGGGCCCATCAAGAACAACTACAGGTTATAAGCGGGAATGGACTGTTATATAGTTCGGCATATACAAAATTTTCTTTATGCCTATTGTCTGCCAATTGAGAGCGCCGTAAATATAGGCCTACGAGCGATCACTCTCCGTATATATTTTTGACGACGCGCCGTTTCCTGTTCGGTTATTGTTCTTGGGCATTTCCGGCCGATGTCTGTCTGTCTGGTTTTGATCTTTCTTTCTAGATAAATGGAATGGACACACGCACGCACACACACGCACATACACACACACACACACACACACACACACACATTTATTATATAATTATGTTCTTTATATTTAAATTTATCTGATTGTTTATTATAGCTTAATTTGATTTTCTGTAGTTTAATATTCTCCTTCCTCTCTTTCCTCCTTTCCCCTCCTCTCTCTTCCTCCCTCCTCCTCCTTCCTCCCTCTTCCGCCTCTCCTCACCTCCTCTTCTTCCCTCCCTCCTTCTCTCTTCCCCCTCCCTCCCTCCTTCCTCTCCCTCCTCCTCTTTCTTCCCTCCCTTCCTCTCTCTTCC
>NW_020869439.1:101342-114849 GCF_003789085.1 Penaeus vannamei | reverse complement strand
TGATTGCTCAAATTTAAACAGGTGCAACTCCTGCATGGAAGAATTGGACATATAAATATAAACAAAACATTTATCTCAGATTTATTTTTGTGTTGTGGTGTTTTAGATACACGAACCGCAATGATTGCTCAACTAATGGTCGACTTCCGCAAAGTTTATGGCAAGAGGTAATCAAGTAGCATTACACAGATAGGTTCAATTATAGAAATAATATACCCACTGCATTCCCGACAACGGCTATTTACGCCTCTAAAACGCATTACAAATGGCTCATTACGATTCAAAATTTACGAGGTCCGGGATGCTTGGTGAAGTCGATGCTCCTGATCACTATCTATTGGCGAGTTGAAATTTCCAGAAAAAAAAAAAATGCTAGATGGACGAAAAGTATGAAATGGCTATTTTCCTTTTCCTTTTTTCTTTCTTTCTTTTTTTAATGGAGTTTCTGACCACTTCGTTTGACCATTGTTGTCTTCTTTTACCGTTTCCAAGACAAGGGTATCTGCACATATCATAAAAGTAACTTTCTACCGAGAGCACAACATCAGGACCCCAAAAGGTAATCGCAGAGAGGAAATCCATTACAATTCTTAATTGAACAATCTACTTTACACTGCGTCGTAAAATTCCCCCGAGGGACCCGGGAATGAATATATCAATAAATTACCATTTTAGTGTTCTACATCCATTCCGCCCGTGGAAATGCGCCCAAAACACAGCTCCGGCCTAAAATTTGGACCATCACCCACCCTTTAATGGCCGGTGTCTCGCCGGAACGAAATGGGCCCATCAAAGGAACAACTACAGGTTATTATAAGCGGGAATGGACTGTTTATAGTTCGGCATATACAAAACTTTTCTTTATGCCTATTGTCTGCCAATTGAGAGCGCCGTAAATATAGGCCTACGAGCGATCACTCTCCGTATATATTTTTGGACGACGCGCCGTTTCCTGTTCGGTTATTGTTCTTGGGCATTTCCGGCCGATGTCTGTCTGTCTGGTTTTCATCTGTCTTTCTTTCTAGATAAATGGAATGGACACACGCACGCACACACACGCACATACACACACACACACACACACACACACACACACACACACACACACACACACACACACACACATAATTCTTACATATTATGTTCTTTATATTTAAATTTATCTGATTGTTTATTATTTAGCTTTACATTTGATTTTCTGTAGTTTAATATTAACTTCCTTCCTCTCTCTTCCTCCCTCCTTCTTCCTTCCTCTCTCTCTTCCGCCCCCCCCATCTCTCTCTATCTTCCTCTCTCTTCTTCCCTCCCTCCTCTCTCTTCCCCCTCCCTCCTCCTTCCTCTCCTCCCTCCTCCCTCCTCCCTTCCTTCCTCTCTCTTCCTCTCCTCCCTTCATATCTCCTTTTACCCCCCGCCCCCCATCTTTGTATCCCTTCCTCTCCTTTCCCAGAATTCACGAAAAAAAAGAGAAAAATCACGGATCTGAACCGTCCGTATCTGTCAAGCCACTAAAGGAAACCTGACAAGCCTACAATTGTATTATTATGCGAGGCCTAATGTCACGCACCGGAGTCTCTTCCTTCACTTTTTGCAATGTCATTAAATCACCGAAACGTAAACTGCGTGGGCGTGATTCTTGCAAGAAATCACGAGATTGGGAATTCGTCTGACAGAAATTATCAAATTATCTATTAATGGGGAAAAAAACCGGAATGTTTTTTTTTTGTTTTTTTTTTTTCTTTTCTTTTTTAATACACACACATCAATGCTATAACCAAACAAAAAACAAAAAAATAAATAAATAAAAATAGAAAAGAATTAATGAAGACATCGTGCCAAAAACCAAAAACCAAAAAAAAGAACAAGATTTAAACGGTCATGAAAACTTAATTTAATTCGGTGACGGAAAATTACGTACACGCCATGACCGTTTTTACGAAGGGAGTCCCGGACCCGTTGTCACGTCCAGGCTAAATTAAGGATTATTTGACTCTTACCCGCACCTCGTAAATCCTTCGGTGCGGATATTTTTGCCTTTAGCCGCGCACTCAAGCCCTCACGAGGCATTATCTTTTGCAATAATAAAGAAAAAATAAAAATGAAAATATATGTAATAAAGAAATAAACACAAAAAAAGTATTTTTTTTTATTCGGGTTTATCTTTTTTATCTTTTCACTTCTTTCTTCTTTATTTGTTTTTTTTCTTGTTTATTCATTTATTTATCTTTTTCTTAAACTTTGAACTTACTTTTACTGTGGTACCTATACCTCTTTACCCTATTATGGAGTAAGAATTTTTTTCCTGTTTTACTTGTCGTGAGCTACAGGATGTAACTAATTCAATATATATATACGTTGTACACACACAACAGACACACAACAGGAGAGAGAGAGAGAGAGAGAGAGAGAGAGAGAGAGAGAGAAAGAGAGGAGAGAGAGAGAGAGAGAGAAAGAAGAACAGAAGGGTAGAAACATGTATCTATGTCCGGTCGTGTGTGAGAATGACTGAAAAACACGAGCATTAAATCCAAGCACGAGTAATGAGACTGCGTGCGTTTGAGTTAGTGCGTGCGCCGTGCGTTCCGACAGGGCATTTAAATCTACAGCAGAAACCCTTGTATTCCCCAGCCGGCCCTCCCCTCCCCTACCCCCTCCCGTGGCAAGGTTCCTCGTGGGTTACTGGCCGGCCATACACGGGCAGCCGAACCCTCCTCACCACACACACACACACACACACACACACACACACACACACACACACACACACACAACACACACCACACACACACACACAACACACACACCTTTATTACTGGTTGTCTATACATACTAGTACTTACGTATGTAGTTTGAAGTTAAGATTTTACATACATAATTATATTTTTTATTTTTTCGTTTTTTTTTCTGATTGCTTACTACCCTATTCATCTTTACGTTTTTCGTTCTCTTCTTTTTTTTTCTTTTTCTCTTCTCTCTTTTTTCTTTCTTTCAGCGGAGAGGAAACCTTTTTTATTGCACTCGTAACACTCGGAAATTAAACTGGCTAATCGAAAAATGTCCGTTTTATGGCTTTCTTGTGTGGCGTACGGTTCCATTGCGGCGTTATACGGTATAGGGCCGAGGAACGACTTACACACACTCCTATCGTAAAAGTCTGATTGAATAACTCCCCCCCCCCCAAAAAAAAAACACGACCCCCACCAAAAAAAGAAAAAAAAAACATACGACCCCCCAAAAAAAAAAAAAAAAACACACGACCCTCCCCCCCCCCCCCAAAAAAACACGACCCCCGCCCCCCCCAAAAAAGGGGAAAAGAAAACACGACCCTCCTCCCCCAAGGAAAAAAACACACGACTAAATAAATAAAAAAAAAAAAACACACACACGACCCTCCCCCCCAAAAAAAAAAAAAAAAAAAAAAAAAAATCGAAAAAAAAAACACGCGACCGTTCACCTGAAATCAACTGACTCGTTGCAAGAATCCTACTCCGGGTAATTGCAGGAGAAATCGACTACGATTCGGCAAATAGGAACCAATGATGCGCCGGGACCTTCTAACTACACTTTTTCTTTTTCTCTCTCTCTTTTTTTTTTCTTTTTTCTCTCTCTTTTTTTTTTTCTCTTTTCTTTTTTTTCTTTTTCTTTTTCTCTTTTTTTCTATTTTTTTCTATTTCTTTCTTTCTTTCTTTCTTTTTTATTTTTTCTCGAGTTTTGCACAAGTATCACGTCCTTCGTCCATGCTCTTTATACACAGGAAGGTAATTTGCGGGGGAGAGGTAGACGAAAAGAAAATAAATAATAGAGAGAACGAATGAAAAGAAAATAAAGGATAGAGAAAGAATGAAAGAAAATAAAAAATTGAGAGAACGAATGAAAAGAAAATAAAGGATAGAGAAGGAATGAAAGAAAATAAAGAATAGAGAGAAAAAATGAAAGAAAATAAAGAATAGAGAGAAGGAATGTAGGAAAATAAAGAATACAGAGGAAGAGTGAAAGAAAATAAAGAATATAGAGAGAAAGAGTAAAAGAAAATGAAGAATAGAGAGAAAGAATGAAAGAAAATAAAGAATAGAGAGAAAGAGTAAAAGAAAATGAAGAATAGAGAGAAAGAATGAAAGAAAATGCTTCTTAGAGAGAAAGAAAGAAAGCCAACACCATTTTAAATACAAATTAGTAGCCGACCCTCGCTAAAAAGATCGATCTTCCAGGAAAAAAAAAGAAAAGAAAGAAGAGAAAGAAAAAAAGAAGAAAAAAAAAAAAAGAAAAAAGAAAGAAAGAGAAAGAAAAAAACAAAGAAAAAAGAAAGAAAAAAAAATGAAAAAGGAAGAAGAGAAAGAAAAAGGAAAGAAAAAAGAAACAAACAAAAAACAAAAAAAAAACAGGAAAATCAAAATAAACGCAACGACACTTTATCCATCGAGACGACTTCATGAAGGGAAAAAATCCCCGCACACGACCCAGCCAGCGGCGAGGGTCGTGCGGCGGCCGGCGGGACCCGACAGCCTCACGACCACTCACCGGTCACGAGCCGCAGGACCGAGGGCGACGGGTTCTATTCAGGATCCCGAAGGCGGCGGATCTCGGCCGGAACTCAGACCGGTGCCAGCCGGGAGGGAGGGAAGGAGGGGGGAGGAGAGAGGGGAGGGAGGGTGAGGAGGGAGGGGAGGGAGGAGGGAGGGAGGGAGGAGGGAGGGGAAGGAGGGGAGGGAGGGAGGGTGAGGAGGGAGGGGAAGGAGGAAGGAGGGAAGGAGGAGGAGGGAGGGAAGGGGGAGGGAGGGAGGGTGGAGGGGGAGGGAGGGAGGAGGAAGGAGGGAGGGAGGGAGGGAGGGAGGGAGGGGGAAGGGAAGGAGAGAGAGGGAAGGGTGGGAGGGAGGAAGGAGGGTGGGGGGAGGTGAGCTGGTTTCTGTTTTCTTTCTTCTCTTTCTTCCTTTCATTTTCCTTCTTCTTTTCCTTCTCTCTCTCCCCCTGCCTCGCCCCTCTCTCTCTCCCTACGTCTGCCTCTCTTTCTCCTTCTCCCTCATCTCTCCTCCTCCCCTTCTCCTCTCTTTCTCCTTCACCCTCTCTCTCTTCCTCACTTTCTCCCTCTCCCTCTCTCAACGCGAAAGAAGAATCAAAGAAGCACATTTATGGCGAGTTCCCCCAACAGGACAAACAGCGCCTTCCTTCCCTTCTTTCAAGTCCTTCCTTACTATCATTCCTTCCCTCTTCCTTCTCCTCCCCTCCCGTCCCCTCCCCTCCCCCCCTCACCTCCCTCCCTTCCCACCCCTCACACCCTCACCCCACCCTTCCCTTCCCACCCCTCCCCACCTCACAGCCCTCCCTTATCAACCCCACCACTCCCTCCCCCCACGGATCAATTTACGAACACATTAACGAATCAGTTAATTCCAAAATCACGCATTAACTATTCCACATTTACCAGTCAAAGTTAATAACTTCTTCGTCTTGATCTTCTCTCGCGATGACTCATCCTGCCGGTTCCTTTGTGTCAAACGGAGGTCTTGTCAACCGCAAACGACACTGTTATATCCGTGTCACGTAACGTTGCGAGCCGCTGTTGCACGCCCGAGAGTCCCCGGCGCCGATCGGACAACCTCGCGGGTCACGTGGCTTTGTGCAATATCATCCTGCACGCTGCAATTGGCGGCTTTACCCTTGACTTCCTTCTGTTTGGCTTCCTTGTCATACACACGCACACACGCACACGCACACATATCACACACACACATCAACACACACGCACACACACACACATATACACACACATACACACACACACACACACACACTACACGCACACACAAATCAACACACACAATCACACACACACGCACGCACACACATATACACGCACACATACACACACACACACGCACACACGCACAACAATATATATATTTATAATTTCCATTGGTTTTATTTCAGCTATTGTTTTTTTTAGCTGTTATCTCCACTACATGTTATGATTATCATTTCTATTATCATCATTATCATTACAACTGCTACCATGTTATTATTACTGTAAATAACAGTATTAGTGATAGCGGTAACAAAAGGATTATCATTATTATATACCTTCAAATCATGTTCATATTGTATCGTTAAATAGGTTTATATCCTATCCTCATCTTCTATATTAACCTCAACAACGTAATCGATATTTTTATCATTATCTCGATCATCCCCTTCACCGTTATCTCTTTTTCTTCTTCACTTTTTCTTCCTTTCTCCCCCTTCTCTCCCCCCCTCCTTTCTCTCTTCTTCTTGTCCAATAAACACTCAATTTTCTTGTGGTTCCGACAGTGGAAAATTTTTGTGGGTTTATATTGGGGAAAGGATGATTGAGGAAAGATAGGGAGGAGGGAGGTAAGGGAGGGAGGGAGGAAAGGAGGGAGGTGGGAAGAGAGGGAAGGGGGGAAGGGGGAGGGAAAGGATGATTGAGGAAAGATAGGGAGGAGGGAGGAGGGAGGGAGGAAGAAAAGAGGGTGGGAAGAGAGGGAGAGGGGAAAGGGGGAGGGAGAGAAGGAGGGAGGTAGGAAGAGAGGAAAGGAGGTAAGGGGGAGGCAGAAAAGGATGTGGTGGGGAGGGAGGAAAGAGAGAGATAGAAAAATAACGTTAGGTTAGAGAAAGAAAAAGCGGAGGTAAAGTTTACAGATTTACCTGTAAAATTTGCGAAAAAGAGAGGGATAGAGGCAGGGAGGAAGATAGAAGGAATATATATATATATAGAGAGAGAGAGAGATAGATAGATAGAGAGAGAGAGAGAGAGAGAGAGAGAGAGAGAGAGAGATAGATAGATAGATAGATAGAGATAGATAGATAGATAGATAGTAGAGAGAGAGAGAGAGAGAGAGAGAGAGAGAGAGAGAGAACATCCAGTGATGGAGAAAGACAGAGAAAGACCGAGAAAGAGCGAGAGAGCAGAAACGAGAGGAAGAGAAGGAGAGGAGAGAGAGAAGGGGAGGGGAGGAGGGGAGGAGGGACTAACGGCACAATAGGAAGGCTGATTTATGATCGGCTGTTCCCTCCTCCTATCAGCGTCCCTCCGCCATCCCAGGAGATATGGATCACCTATGAATTCATGAATTTGTGGCGCGTCATCCTTTCTCTCTCTTTTCGCTTCTCTTTCTTTCTTTTTTCTTTCTTTTCTCTTTTTCTCTCTTTCTTTCTTTCTCTCTGTGTTCTCTATTATTCTCCTTTCTTCTATCTGCCCGACTATCTAAATACACAAAAATGCATACACTCACACACACGTTACTCTTTCACTGGATCTATATCGGTAAATCTTTCATCTTACTCTTTATTTATTGGTATATCTATCTACTTCTCTACTTTTGTTCATTTTATCTATCTGCTTATCCACCAATCAGTCTCTTTCCTCCTTCTTTCCTTTTTTATCTATTAATTCATTTTTGTTCTATCTCTTTATCTACTTATCTACTTCTGTTCATTTTAACTATCTGCTCATCTACCAATTTATCTCTTTCCTCCTTCATTCCCCTTCTATCAATTCATTTTTGTTCCATCTCTTTATCTCTTTATCTACTTTTAGTCCTTTTGTCTATCTGCTCATCTACTAATCTATCTTTCCTCCTTCTTCTTTCCCGTTTATCAATTCATTTTTGTTCCATCTCTTTCTCCACTTTATCTACCGGCCTATCTCTTTCCCCCATTTTTCCTTTCCTCTCTCACGCTCGCCGGCGAGAGATAAACACGGGTCGTGCTGTGTGTGGGCCCGAGACTAGTAATTTCAGGTCAATTTAACGCCAATTAGATTTCCTGAGATTGAGATCTCCCATAGGCCTAATCTCCCATTCTATTGTCGGTCCTATTCGCTTTTTTCCCCGTAGGCTTATCCCGCCCGTACCTCGTAATTACCTCCCGCGCCCATTCCGTTTTGGGCGAGAGACGAAAACAAGATAAATCGCCTTTTAACTCACGCCCGTAAAGCCCGTAGATTAATAATGAATGCCGTGAAATATCTGATAACTTGTACATATAACCCAAAACGAATTGTCTGTTTTTCATTATGTACCTGCGGTCTCTTCCTCAGCACGGAGAGAGAAGTCCTCATCTTATCGCCTTTTCCTTCTTGAGATCTAATCTTTATTGACGGTCTCTCCTTTCTCTCTTCTCTTCTCTTCCTTTATCTCACGGTTCTATCTGCGGCGTGAAGATGACTGTGGAGCCTTGTCTTCCTCTGTCTCGAAGGATATTTGACGAAGTGCACTCGGGCTGAATATGGCGTTGTTGAAGATGATTTCTGTTTACAAGATTCCGTTTTCTATACACACTCGGTGCCGGGTGGGAGGGGGGACTGTTTTTATTGTCTGAAAAGAAAGAAAGAACGTTTCTTAAAAGTCAGTTCTTACAAGAGGTTATAAAAAAAGTACTCAAGTAAAATAAGCTTAATTCTACGAAAGACATATCCGAGCGTGCGTCTGATTTTATGTCTATGGTGTGTGTGTGTGTGTGTGTGTGTGTTGTGTGTGTGTGTGTGTGTGTGTGTGTGTGTGTGTGTGTGTGTGTTTTGTTTTTGTGTTGTGTTTGTGTATATATATCTATATATCTATATCTATTTATTCTATCTATCTATTATCTATATATCTAATATATATATATATATATATACATATATATACATATACATATACCGTATTCGCGCCTGTTTGTGCTCGACTGCATATGTATATGCTCCAGATGTAAGTGAATGTATGCATAGAAATGGCTAGTAAACAGGCATACAAACTGGCTTATACCCACATATAAAGGCAGACAGATAGGTATATAGACCAAGAAGATATTGATATATAAATACATATGCTTGAGACTTAACCACACACTTGCCTGACAGTTATGTGTATATAGGAGCAGTACAGTGTGTACACTCCCAAGCACAGCTAACACCCGCGTGAGTTCCAGCCCAAGCAGTCTTACCAGTCACCCTGACTTATAAGGCCTAATTTATGCTTGCGACGCCCTCTTATCCCCTCACCCCATACTCTCCACTCCCCCCTCCCTCATCCCCCTCATTCTCCTCCCTAATTTTTCCGTTCTCATTATTTTCCCATATTATTTTTCTTGATTTTTTTCTATTCTCTATTTTCCTCTTCCATTCCTGTGTTTCCCTGTCCTTTCTCATCCCCGTCTCTCCTCTACAATCTTTGTGTTCTCTTTCGTCTTCACTTTTCTCTCTCTTTTCTCTCCTCATCTACTTTTCTGGCACCATCTCATCTCTTTTCCTCTTCTCTTCTCTCTCTCTCTCTCTCTTCTCTTCTCTCTCTCTCTCTCTCTCTCTCTCTCTCTCTCTCTCTCTCTCTCTCTTCTCTCTCTCTCTCCTCCTCCTGATTTCTTCTTCATTAAAGGATCGAGTTTCCAATGGCCATTTACGATCTCTTTCTTCCACAATCCGCTTATTACATGCCTATCAGCCACGGATGCCGGCTATTAGCTAGCACTCGTCATCTCTCTCTCTCTCTCTCTCTCTCTCTCTCTCTCTCTCTCTCTCTCTCTCTCTCTCTCTCTCTCTCTCTCTCTCTCTCTCTCTCTACCTTTTCTCTTCCTCTTCATCCCTCCCTCTCTCTCTCTCTCTATCTTCCCCTCACTTTTTTTGCTCTGTCTCTTATCTCTTTCTTTTCACTTCCCTCCTCCTTCTCTCCCTCTCTTCTCCCTTCCCTCCCCATCTCCCTCTTTCTCCCTCCTCCTCTCTCTTCCTCTCTCTTTCCTTTCCCACACAATCCTCGCATCTCTCTCACACTCACACTCCTTCTCGAGATAAGACGCGTTGTGTCGCCATCTCCCATCACACCCCTCCCCTTCCCCCTCTTTATCGCGATCTGTGTCATCTTCTCTTCCTTTTTCGTCGTTATCTTTGATGTAATTTTCGCTGATGATCTTTCCCTGATGATTTCCCTACTTGAAAGGAGGGGGGTTGGATGGGGGGAGAGTTTTTTTTCTATCATAATCTTTAAACATTTTTGTTTTGTTTTGTTTTTGGTTTCTTTTTTATTTACTTTTTTATCGTATAATTTAGTTTATTTTTTTCATGCCTTTGCTTGTTTTCGTTTATTGGTGTGTTCTAGTTTTTCTCTTTACCTGTCTACCGCCTTTTTCGTTTTTTTCTCTGTGTATGTATAAGTGTACACTGAACTATCTATTTATCTATCATTCATCTATTCTATCTATTTATCTATACATCTATTCGCCTATTATCTATTCACCTATCTCTCTATTGAACTATTTCTATTCACTTTTTCTATTTAACTATCTCTGTATTCATCTATCTCTCTATTCACCTATCTCTCTATTCCCCTATCTCTCTATTCACCTATCTCTCCCTTTCACCTATCTCTCTATTCATCTCCCTATTCACCATCTCTCTATCTATTAACTGACTTTCTATCAGCATAACTGTCTGTATGCCTATCTCTTTCTTCTGTTTCTGCTTCCATTCACCTCTCTCTTGTTCACTCGCCGTTACTACGCCTTGCCCCACTTTCTCTTCCTCTGTGTACTCCAACCTTTTCGTATTTTCCAACTTCTCTCTTTCCTCTTCCTTTTTCCTTCTCTTTTCCGTATCTTACTTCTTTCTCCTTTTTTTTTTTTAGCTAATCTCTCCCTCTCCCTCTCTCTTGCTTCTCTCTCCCTTATCCTTCTTTATCTGTTTTGCTCTTTTTTCCCTCCCTATCTCCATCCTTCTTTCCTTTCTCATCCTTCCCGGTCTCTTCCTCTTCCTCACTCTCTCCCTCTCTTCCTTCTCCTCCTTCTCCTTCTTCCTCTCTCTCCTCTCTCTCTCTCTCTCTCTCTCTCTCTCTCTCTCTCTCCTCTCTCTCTCTCTCTCTCTCTCTCTCTTCTTCTTGCCCCCCCCTTCTCTCCTTCCCTGCCTCTCTTTCCCCTCCCTCCCTCTCTCCTCTCCCTCTCTCTTGCTCCCTTCCCCTCCCTCCCTGCCTCTCTTCCTCTTCCTCTCCTCCCTCCTCTCTCACCCCCCCTCTCTCCCTCCTCCCTCTCCCCTCCTCCCTCTTCTACCCTCTCTCCCTCCCTCTCCTCTCCTCTCTCTCCCCCTCTCACCTTCTCTCCCCCTCCCTCTCTCCCTCTCTCTCCCCCTCCTCCCTCCTCCTCCCTCTCACCCCCTCCCTCTCCTTCAGGGCATCCTCACTTCCTACCTCAAGCGTTATTACCTTGTTAATGGCTATAAAATCTGAACAGGTTCAGCGATGTTCACACGACAGGATATTGCGTGAGTGAAGAAAAAGATTTACTCGCGGAGACCGACTCCCCCCCCCTTCCTCTTCTCCCTGTCCCAACTACTCGACACCCCCCTCCCCCCTCTCCCCGTCTTTCCCTTCCCCTCCCTTTCTATTTTCCCTTCATCTCCTCTCCCGTACACTTCTCTCGCTCTTTGTCTCTCACTCACTCACTCCCCTCCGTCTCTCGCTTCTTCTTTCGTCTCCTCCCCCTCCCGCTCCTTCCCTAGTCTCTTATCCCTTCACTTCTGTCCCCATTCTTTCTCCCCACTGCTTCTAAACTCACCCATCTCCCTTCACTTCTCTCCATCGCTTCTAAACTCACTCTCTATCCTCACCCCTCTTCCCATCCTTCTTCTCCTCCTCCCCTTTAACCTCTACCGTTCTCTCTTTCCCCTTTCCCTCACCCCCTCCCTCTTCCTCTCCCCTCCTCTCTCCTTCTTCCTCTTCTCCTCTTCTCCTCCTTCCTTCTCCTCTCTCTTCTCTCTTCTCCTACCGCTTTCTCCTCCCCTCTCCCCTCTTCCCTTCTTCCCTTTCCCCCACCTCTCTCCCCAGTTCCAGGTTAGCTCTGCATTTCTTTCTTCCTGACATTTCTATTCGCTAAATGCAAGAGGAAGAAAAAAACAGGTGAAGAGAAACACATTTATTTCTGAATGTTCGAAGCAAGGATGTGTGAAGGAGATAATAGGAGAGAATAGATAATTGTGTGAAAGAGATAATTGCCAAGTTGAGAGAGATACGTGAGGGGGAAGGGAGGGAGGGAGGGAGGGACGGGGAGGGGTGGAGGGATGGGGAGAGGGAGAAAAGAAAAAGAGGGGAGGGAGAGATGGAAGGAGAAAGGGGGGAAGGGAGAGAGGGAGAGAAGGAGGGATGAGAGGGAGAGAAGAGGGAGGGGGGGAGAGGGAGAGAGGGACAGGGAGTGAAGGAGAGGGAGAAGGGGCTAAAGAGAGGGAGGGAGGATATGGGGAAGGAGATGGGAGGGGAGGGGTAAATAGGTAGAGGAAGTAGGGTGAAATGAAAGAAAGGGAGGGGAATAATGAAAAGAGGTGGAAGATAAAAGAGGATGAAAGAGAGGGAGGAGGAGAATGGAAGAAAGGAAAGGGAGAATGAAAATGAGAGAGGTTTACCTCTTCCTTCCCTCCCTTGCCCAACTCCCTCCTCCCTCCCTTCTTCCACTCACTCTTTATCTCTCTTTCCTTTTCTCCCTTCCCCATCTCCCTCACATTTCCATAACCCTCCTTCCCTCCTCTTCCCCTCCCTCCCTTCCCTCCCTCCCCCTCCCTCCCTCCCTCCCTCCCTCCCTCCCTCCCTTTGGTCCGCCGGGAGTCAACGCCTCCCCCCCCACCCCCTTACCCCCCGTCGGCCGTTATCTGCTGCGGGAGGAGTTTGCGGGTTACGCCCCTTGGAAACGGAGCCACGCCTATCTGTTTATCTACACGCATGCACGCCCTCTGCACACGCCCGCTCACATACGCCCACTTGTACACACACTCTATCTCGCGACATATAACACATCATCACGTGCACACACACACACACACACATACACTCATACACTGTACACGTATACTTTTGGTCACGCACATGGGGGAGTGAATAAGAAAGAGCATACACACAGATATACATATATGTATTAAGAAATATACATAAATATGTTTTAAATATGTGTTTGTGTGTGTGTGTGTGTGAGTGTGTGTGTGTGTATGTAATGTATGTATGTTATATATGTATGTATGTTTGTATGTATGTTAATATGAATATATAATATAATGAATGATATATATATATATATAGATATATATGTATATATATATATATATATATATATATATATATATATATATATATATATAAGTATGTCTATGTAAACGTATAAGATAAACCAACATTTAGAAGAAACATTGTGACGAATCATGTATGACTAGGCTCTTGGATGGAAAAAAACGAAATAAGCGAATATTTCGATTTGTTTCCATTTTTACTGTTGATTAGGAGTTTAGTGCCAGTGTATATATATTCATATTGCATATATATATATATATATATATATAATTATATATATATATATATATTATATATATATATACATAATATATATATATATATATATATATATATATATATATATATATATATATATGCATATATATCCATACGTATGTATGTGTACATATATCATAATCCAAATCCGTAAGCTCCCAGCAGGCGGCGGCGCAGCAGCCCCGCCGGAGGCCCTCTTGAACCAGAGCGCAGGGAGATCGTCCTCT
>NW_020869439.1:76342-86342 GCF_003789085.1 Penaeus vannamei | reverse complement strand
ATAAGTGCGTGCGTGCGTGCGAGCGCTGCGTGTGTGCGTGCATGGGTGCGGGGGAGATAAGACTGATGGTTGACGATCGTGAGTCCACACTTCGGAGAGGGAAATTTCGGCGGCGATTTTCACTTTCCCTTGAAGTATTCTCCGAAAATCGTAGATTGTTTATGGTTTTCACAATGAGAACGGCGTCTCGACGAGTTAAAAACGTAAATATCAGGCCAGGTCACCGGATGATACGAACGGCCAGCCGCGCATCACAAACCAGAGCATGTAAACTGGTATTTGTCAAGTAAGCAAAAATCTGGTATGGGCGGCTGCGATCAGGAGAAGGTGGAGAAAGAAAGCAAGAACAAACACCGGACAGCTGTGAACACGGGCGATACAGAACCCTTTCGAAGTGAACGCAATGCCTAAGAAAGTCCATATGCGGCAGCTGGGAATATGAAGGTTATGTGCATCCTTATATGGCAGCTGTCAAGAAGGGGCCAAGAAAGGCCTTGTAAAGCAGCTGTTACCATAAGGGCGAAAACCAGCCTCTTCGACAGCTGGGAATATGGATGTTGAATAAAGCTTCCGATGACGACTTTAGATAAAATAGACAAGACAGTGTTATTCACACGGCAGATGTTTGTGCCCAGCCGCCTGCCGGAGGGCATCTATGTACGTATAGCTTGCAGGGAGGATGGCAGCTGTGGACGTATGGTCACGAGTAACACTGCACCTGTGTACGAACAGCCTCGATGAACAAGGACTCTGTGTACGTATAGCCTGTAGGAACAGTGCAACCGTGTACAGTGCAACCGTGCTACACATACCACAAAATGCCAAGCAGATGTTTTTCACAGTGCTTGCCAAACACACGTGGAAAGAAAAAGAGAACTGAGAGAGTCTTCGGCATAGAGGGAGGGGGAGGGGTGGTGGTGGGGCGGCAGGTGAGTACATGTAGTGGTCGAGGTTACGATGCATTTTGAAACTAATGATAGACAAATGCACCAAAGCACTAAAATCAGGTCTTCGTCTAGTCTGAACAAGTTCTGGGAACAAAAATACGAGAAAGAGAGAGAGAGAGAGATAGAATGACAGACAGAGAGAGGCAAACAGAGACAGACAGACAGACAAAGAAACACAAAATCGAACCAAGAAGACGAAGAACCAGTAAACAAATAAACAAGAAGAACGAACATCCGAGGAGGAGAGGAGATGAGAGCATCGTAAAAAATCTAGCCCGGGGGAAGCAGGTGTAAATAAACAGCGAAGGAGATGCGAGAGGCGAGACAGACAGGTGTGCCAGAAGGTCAGCCCAATAAAGGCAGGTGTTCGGGCATCGGAGGCGGGGATAGGCAGGTGCTTCTGTAAGACCTACGTAATATTTTCATTCATATATATATTTTTTATTGGTGTATTCGAAGTTAAAGGAGTGTGGATTGAAGTAAAGGGAATGATAGTTGGTAATTTCATCATAATTCGGTTTTCTCTAACAATCGCATTCTATCGAAAATCATGTTAATATTATCTACACAAAGCAATTAATATAATTAATACGGCAAATTAGGGAATCTAATTATTCACAAGGTCTCTAATCTGGCGATAAGAAAAGATAGTTGCGTGTGAATAATCTGTATTTAATATTCAACCATATTTGATACAAATATGTATTTTTTGTGTATATAATATTTATATTCCCGCAATAGAATAAAAATCACAATTCTGTCTTTCCACGTGCGTGTGCGCGATCTGCGGTACGCGTAGGTGTTTAATAATGCAAATATATACGTCCAGAAAATATGATTCACACACTTACACACACATATATATTGTGCCTGTTTGTGTTTTTATATACACATTACATATGAGCGAGATATTAGTATACATAAAATATGCTCGCTAGATGGCATACATAAATATTAGTATAATGATAAAATAGTATATAGGTAGTATATAATATATCAGGTATATAATATAATACTATATATATTACATTATATGTGCAGTTACATAGTATATGTCTCTCTCTTCTCTCTCTCTCTGCTCTCTCTCTCGGTCTCTGCCCCTATATTATCTATATCATATAGATATATATATACTATATTATTAATATATATATGAGGTGTTTATATAGTATATATAATATATATACATATATGTGTGTATAGTAGATATATATATGTATATATATAGATTATAGGTGGATGTGTATATATAGCATATGATGAGATAAATATTAGTGATATATATATATATATATATTATATATATATTATATATTATGTGATACGCACACACAGCACACCACTGAGAGGCATGGTACCTTTTTCGCTCTGCACAAACGTCTGTCACGAGCCTAAATAATTTAATTACAGTAGAAAGAGAAGAAAGAACGGGAGAGGAGAGGAGAGAGGGGTATAGAGGGATGGTAGAGCGCAAGACCTGGATAGTGCTGCTTGGACACCGGAGACTATAAAACACTCCGCCAAGTAAGGGTGATCTCTAGAAGCAAATGATGGGTTACAAGTGTGGTATTGCTGAGTTGTGTTACTAATGTGCTCTGCGTCACCCCGTGTGGTCGGCCCCCCCCCGGGCCCCCGCCCCCCCAGTAGCCCCCCTAGACGTGCAACGTAGTTCCACAGTTATAGTTAAGTAGTTGGTAGTGTATGTGTGATAACTACGTGTAAAGTTAGTGGGTAGTTTAACTCTTGTAGTAGGCAATTCGCAACTATGTAAAACTCCAAAGCAGGTTGGAATTCTGTGTTGGGTATTGGACTGGAAATGGTTGAAATTCTTCTAAAAAAGGCGGGACTCCTATCGCGGGAACATGGCTGCCTCTATCCCGTTGCTATAACTCCGAAGCATCTTAAAAAAACACCCCTTTACCTTGCAAACGACGTTCTAGAGGAAAGATTGAGAATTCCCTCGGCCACGGCTCTGCCCGCCGACGGTAATTCTTCAACCAAAGGATGCAATGTGTCGTGGATCGGGGAGGGCTGGAGCAAAGCGCCACTCCTCTCCCACAGCCAGAAGCGCACTGCGGGACAGTACAGAGCCCACTTCCGAGTTGGGGGTCGTCTTGGCAGGTGGTCAGGACATGATGGTGGACGAGTGTCTTCAGGTGGGATCAGCCGGTGTCGAGCGGGGGCGGATTAAATGGAGGGGGCGGGGAAAGGGGGACGGAGTGTACTAGGGAACATGGAAGGGGGAAAAGAGCTCGCGCTTAATTGAGGAAGCAGGGATTTTGATGATAAATATTGAAGTGTGAGCGAAATGTTGTAATGGTGTTAAGCAAGCAGCCGCTGGAGAAAGTTAGAGGTAAATGCATTTTTCGAAGGCTAGCTGGATAGGGAATCGTTTACACCGCTCCGCGCTTTGCGTTACTCCTACACGAAGCGGAGGGGCCGGGTGTGATCTCGAATAAGAATTTCCACGTTCCCCTCAACCTAAATTCATATGAATACCAACGCGAAAGACAAAATCCAAAAGAGCTCAATGACCCCATCAACGCTCTTCAAAGAGAACTCCCCCACGGAAAAGACCTACGAATCAGCAGGCAACAGAAACCCGCCACAAAAACACACAACACGAAACCAACAACCACCCACTTCCTTCACCAACTCCCCAGACCGATACACCACACATCCCGGGGCGCGGCGGAAGTCCACCGGAGTAGAAAGATGAAACGGTCATGTGCTTTAGGTACCTGAGCATTACTCCTCCAGCTACAATAGGTCAACATGTCCTGAAGGGAGTGGAATGTCAATTATATAGAACCTTCCGCCACCTCCTCACTAATCCTATCAACGCAGTCTGGCAAGACGGCGGAACTCCCCCCAAGCCCCACCCCCAGATGAATAAGAAGAGGTACTCGCAAGCTCCCACAGAAATGAGACATATAGTGAGGTTGGAACCTGGAGAAACGCCCATCCTACAAGCCAGAGCAGGGCCAGGTCTCCGGCCCATCCCAAGATGGAGAATTAAACTGTTATCTGTAAAGCGGAAAATGAGCCAGATATGCGAGCGGAAGGACTAAGCTCGTGGTCTCATATGTCCGGGTAGAACACCAACATCGGGCTTCGAATGTTAGTCCCTTGGGATCGGTTTGGTTTTTCTCTTTTCAAGGGAGAGAGGTTTGGCAAATTGGTCTTCTGGCCTGTCTGTTTTGCCTGGTCTGTTCTGTCTGTACTGTCTCCTCCTCCTCCTACTCTCTCTCTCTCTGCGTGTGCCCATCTCTCTTTTCTCTATTGGTCTCTGGTGAATCAACCGTTGTAGCGTAGAATTGATACCAGAACCCCCTCTAATATCTCTCTCTCATACATATTCATACTGCTCTCCTCTCTATCTCTTCTCTATACTCTCTACTCTCTCCTCTCTCTCTTCTCTCTCTCTTCTCTCTCTCTCTCTCCTCTCTCTTCTCTCTCTTAGCTCAAAGACGGCATTGACTCATTCCTCTCTCTCTCTATACAACAGCTACACTTCTCTCTCTCCTTCTCTTTTTATTCTTTAGTTTTATACATCTCAATCTCTTTATCTCTTTCTCCCTGGTTAAGATATATCGACGAGCTTGTGAATTAATGAAATTCTGATTCACAAAACACGAGACATTGTGTGAAAAACGGACCCACGTTAAAAAGTAAACATACGGCAAGCCTTAACAGCTCGGCCAGAGCCAAATGTATATGATATGCACAGAAAACAGCTATCACGCACCCGGAGGTATAGTATCTCTCACCTAAGTAGTTATATAGTAACAACATTCAGAATTAGTTCCCACGTTGGATGGTAAACATTCAGCTCGGCGTGGTTAGTCATGTTTTAGGAATCATTAAAACTAGGACCCCTCATGTAGAAGTTGGATGCAACAGGCGATCATTCATGCGCAACTTGCATTCAACGACCGAGCGTGACCGGGGTTCTTAAACCAACATTTAACATTAAGAACATTCAAGGCTTACCCCTCCCTTGGTTAATAAACATGCAGCACAGGCTTCCTCATGCAAACAATAGCATGGGGGAGTTGGGGTGTGTGCATGTATCAGCAACATCAAACACTCGCTTTCCTCATGTACAAGCAACATCCAACATTCAGCTTCTTATCATGCACGAACATTTAACACTTGGTCGAACTGCCATGCACGCTAACACATTGGACTTGTCAGGAGCAGTCTATAAAGTTAATTACTAACCAGATACACTAACCTTGATATCATAGAGATGTTCTTTTTCACTAGAACAACGAGTCTGGTTGCATGCACCGTGATCTCACTCATGCATGCAATAGACTCCTTATCTGTGCGTCAATTTAGAAACTGTTCAGAAATAATTTTGTTTTGTTTTACTTGTTCTTATAATATTCCAATATTTTCCTTCCCCTTTGCGATTTAAAATTCTGATACGCAAGTTGTTTTTTTTACCTCTCGTACTGTCTTTTTTCGTAGTTTAACCAATAAAAAAAGATGTAAAATAGAAAAAAAAGAGCAGCCACTTTAAGATACAAAGAATCAGGTTTGTTCTCCACCCTTTTGTTGTCATCACAGCTACTACGACTCACACCCTTGCTATGGCCGCTCTGCCTCGCCGCCAACCAGACGACCAACACCACAAGTGTAAATCTACTTACAGGGTGTTATTATTACATCCGCCGTTATATCATAGCACTGCATTGACACTGTCGATCATTATCGTGTAACAGGAGAAAGAAATGTCCGGTTTCTGCCAAATGTTATTATAGCTGTGATGTTATTTATGATGGCGGGGGCTTCACATCTCGCCACACAGAGAAAAGGGCTGAAATACCAATTTTACGTGTAGAGACCACAGCTGAATGTATGGCTTTTATACGTACCAGTCACACATGTACGCACGTGGCGTCCTCATACATAATTTGTATATAGTATATAATATATTTTTTATATATATATATATATTAGTAATATTACTCTATATACTAACTACATATTATATACATATTACATAATATATATATATATATATATTATATATATATATTATTTATATATATATATACAACCACACAGTATACATTACATATTATATACATATGTATATATGGTATTTATATATATAGTGTGGATATTAATATATATAATAATATATATATATATATTGTAGTATTGTATGTATATACTCACAGTGGTACACACCACAACACACACACACACACACACAACACCACCACACACACACAAGACCACACACACACACAACACACACAACACACACACACACACACACATATATTAGTAGTTAGTAAGATAAAAAAATCATATTTAAGATTTAAAAAAAAGTAGTTAATATATATATATATAGTATATATTATATATATATATATAATATATATATAAAATAAATATTATATATATATACAAGAGTCGAGAGTGATGGAGAACGAATATAATAGATAATACGTGGTGATTATTATATATAATAGTATAATAATATCTCTCATCATATTATTATATAATATATACTTGTGTCAGTTATATATTTACTACAACTATATTATAGATACTATACTATTATTATAATATATCTCACTCAGGGTGAATTTTCATATTTATTATACCTCTCTCTCTCGTGCTCTTTCTCTCTCTCTCTCCTCTCTCCTTCTTCTCTCTCTCTCTCTGCTTCTCTCCTCTGCTCTCTCTCTCTCTGCTATCTATATACTGGCTCTCTCTTTCTTTCTCTCTCTCTCTCCACTCTCTCTCTCTATCTCATCTCTCTCGTGGGTCTCTCTCTCGTTTTCTCTTCTTTCTCTCTACTCTCTATCTCTCTCATCTCTCTACTCTCTCTCTCTCTCTCTCTTTCGTCTCGTCTCCTGCTCAATACTCTGCTTCGCACTGCTCTCCTCTCACTCTACTCTCTCTTCCTTTCGTGTTCTCTCTTTCTCTCTCTCTCTCTCTCTCTCTCTCTCTCTCTACATACTGGTCTCTACTTCCCTCTCTTCTCTTTATTCTTTTCTTTCTTTTCTTTCTTTCGTTTCTTTCTTTTTTCTTCTTTCTTTCTTTTCGCTTATCTTTCCTTCTCTCATCTCTCTCATTCTCTCTCTGCTCCGTCTTCTCTCTAGGGAAGAGGAGGAGAGGAATAGTGTCGTCAGTGCTCTGAACTACTGCCCAGTTCTACTACTCTCTCTCGATCCTCTCTCTCTCATCTCCCTCTTCTCTCTCCAGGCGGAAAACGACCCCCCAAACTCCCACAACGGCTCTCTCCCTCCCGTCCTATCCCCATATCTCTCTTTTCATCCTCTCATAACTACACTCTCTCTCTCTTCACTCTTCTCATAACATCTTCTTATGCGGTCTCTACTCTCTAACTACAGTCTCACTCTCCTCTCTCCTCTCTCTCTGTATATATATATATAATTTAATCACGAAACTTTTACTATATTATATTATATATATAATATAAATATACTATAATATATATTATATGTATGTATGTAGGTATAATTTATATTAACATATATATATAATATTAATATAATATATATATATATAATATATATATATATATACACACACACACAAACAACACACACACACATCACACACACACACACACACACACACACATCACACACACCACAGCACGCACGCACACACACGAACACACACACGACGCACACACAACATAATAAATATATTATTATTATATATAATATATATATATATATATATATATATATATTATATATATTAATATACTATATACACATTACTAGCATGAATTTCATAGATGGGCAGGGCACCTATGTAGTGTGGTTTAAAACATTATGTAATACGACCCACTGTGGAGACGGGAGCACAATAACTTCCACTTGAGGAGCGAAGTAATCACTTTGTTACGGAAATTAGCACTCGCCGACCGAAGGCCGACCGAAACGCAGAAACATATGTTCGCCTAATGGAGGGTATGGTGACACGGTCTTTCAATAAAAATCGATAAAGCGTTAATGATATGCTGTAGCATCGTCATCTCGCAGCCATCAGGCCGGGGCAGGGGGAGGGGGGGCGGCGGCGGAGTGAGAGCGAAGAGGACTTCTTGGGGCTGAGCTTTTCGAAGAAATTTTTTTTTTCTGCTTTTTTTTTTTTTTTTTTTGTTTTTTGTTATATTTTTTGATGTGGGGGTGGTGGGTAGGGGAAGGACGGGGAGGGGAGGGGGAGGGGAGAGGATTGGACAGCAGCGTTAAAGGGGACAAAGCGAGGTGCTAATGGTGCGAAAACTACTTAGGTGATTTTGGATTTTTTGTCTTCTTTATATCTGTTATGTCATTATAGGTCTGTTAATGTCACTGTGTTATCGGCTTATCATTAGTAGATACCCTTAATCTGCATTGCCTCTTCTCATTCATTCACGATCATCATCTGTCTTTTTCATATTCAATCATCACAGGGAGATCAATTCATCATCAATGATCATCAGTCTCCCATCAGCTCGGCACTAATCATACAGACTGCAACCACATTACATCCCAACAAGGACCCCTATAGTTCACCTTAATCAAGTAGATCGCATACTTCCACTGCTACAACCGACAATAAGCCCAGGCCCCACGAGGCGAACGCACAACTACGCGGTCCCATAAACACGAGCACGGATTCAACCCACCACAACCAACCATTGCTACAGCAGCAAATTTAAACTACAAACCCGAAGAAATACCAGACACCATAAACCCCACTTAAGGGCAAGAATCTCACGAATCTGTAAACGGAGCAACCAAAGCTACCACAACACACAATCTGTTGAAACACACAAGGCCGAAAATGACAAACACCGGCCGGATGGTGTGGCCACAACCACAAATACATATTTAAACACAACCGGAATTACGCACAACTAACTCCATCTACCCATAACCACAGACTTCAACATAACAACGCATAACCGTTAGGAAGGAAGTTTAAGGACACCACACCAAAAACAGCAGAGGGAAATCAAACCAAAGAGGAGAAGAAAGAAAGAGAGGACATCCGCGCTGCCTTAGTATAGACCAGAAACGCTCATTGGAAGAACAAGGATGATTATAAATTACTTCTCGAGAAATTCTGAGCAAGAAACCATTGTAGTGGAAAAGGTTGATGGACTCAGTGTGTTTTCATATACCTCTCAATATTTTTTTCTTTTTTCTATTTTCCTTCTTCTTTTTTCATTTTCTTTATTGCTTTCATTTATTGTGGAGAAGATTGATCAGTTTTTTTTTCTTTTTGTGTTTTTTCTTTTGCATTTAAGCGTTTTGAAATTGAATCAAATTGATAAGGGAAGAGGGTGAGAGGGTACGCGTTATCTTCTGTTTATCATTCATGGATATATAGATTCACATAAATTGCTTTATTCGGATGAATGAACTAAGTGGTTTGTGGTGGACGGCACGTTCTTTAGTCCCTGTACGAGCGAGCGTCTGTGTGTGTGATAGAATGTGTGATGTGTATGTTGTGGTGCGAGCGATACCACCTGCTGTGTGTGTGTGAATGCTCGAAGATGTGTAGTAGTGGTTAGATGTAATGGTCTGTATTATTGTGTGAAAATCCAAATGATGTCTGTGATGTGCTAGGCCATTTGCTTGTTAGTGTGCTGTGTGTGCCCGGTCGTTGGTTTGTTGGTATGGCTCGCTTGTAGTGTGTGTGCTATTGGTGCTCGCTGTGTGTGTGTGTGTGTGTTGTTGTGGTTTGTTGTGTATGTTGTTTGCGTAGTTTGTTTGTTTGTCGTGTTGTGTGTGTGTGTGTGTGTTCGTTGGTGGTCTAATATTCTGTGTGTGTGTGTGTTGTGCTGTGCTGTGTGTTTTGTGGTGGTGGTTGTTGTGTGATATGTGTGTGTCTGGTGTTGTTGTGTTGTGTGTGGAGGTATATGTGCCCTTACTGTAGCCTTAATAGATTTTCGTTTCCTGGCTTTTTGGAAAGAGCTACACAGCACAAACAGACACACACACACAAAAACACACATTAGTATCCGATATGACGTAGAATTGGTCGGGTCAGTTCTATGACGCATCATC
>NW_020869439.1:72591-76242 GCF_003789085.1 Penaeus vannamei | reverse complement strand
TATATATATATATATATATAACCACACACATACACACTCACACATTGAGGCTATGTCTCTGTGTGCACATACGTCTTCACGCCTAATATTACATACAGTAGACGGTAGCGGGAGTGAGCGCAAGACCTCTGCTTGGCCCGGAGACTACAACTCTGCCAAAGTAGGTATCTCCCAGACCAGTGATTTTACAAGTGTTATTTGCCGAAGTTGCTGTTACTAATGTCCGTAGTTCCACGTTATAGTTAATAGTATGGTTGTATGCGTGTACTACGTGTAAAGTTATATAGTGACTTCTTGAGTACATCGCACTGCAAAACGAAAGCAGGTTGGAAGTGTGGGTATTTGACTGAAATGGTTGAAATTCTTCTAAAAAGGCGATATCGGAAATGGCTCCTTATCCCGTGCTATAACCGAGCATCTTAAAACACCTTACCTGCAACGACGTCTAGAGAAAGATGAGAATTTCCCTCGGCCACGGACTGCGGCGACGAATTCTCAACAAAAGATGCAATGTTCGGGATCGGACTGGAGCAACACCCTCCTCTCACCACAGCCAGAAGCGCACTGCGGGGACCAGTCAGGTGGGGGCGCTTGGCAGGTGAGCAGGGTGACGAGGGTCTCAGGGGGGAGGTGGGAGCGGGGGGGATAATGGGNTCTGCCTCTCTTATTCTTCTCTCTCTTCTCCTTCTCTCTCTTCTCTACATCCTCTGCCTCTCTCTCTCTCTCTCTCTCTCTCTCTCTCTCACCTCTCCTCTCTCTCCATCTCTCCTCTCTCTCCTTCTTCTGTGTGTGGCTGATGATGTGTCGTGTGGTCAGATGGGTTACGAAAGATGTAGAATGATGGTTTCTCTCTCCTCGTATATCGTTCTAGGTATATGTCTTTCTCTCTCGTATGCCTCTCTTATCTCCTCATCTCACTCTCTCAAGTCTCTCTCTCTCTCTCATGGCTCTCTCCTCTCCTCTCTCTCTCTTCTCTCTACCTGCTGCGCATCTCTCTCTCCTCTCTCTCTTCCTCTCTCTCTCTCTGCTCTCCTCTCCTCTCTTCTCTCTCTCTCTCTCTCTCTCTCTCTCTCTCTCTCTCTCTCTCTCTCTCCTCCTTCTTCTCCTCTCTCCACTCTTCTGTCTGTACTCGTTCTCTGTTTCTCTCTCTCTCTCTCTCTCTCTCTCTCTCTCTCTCTCTCTCCCTCTCTCTCTCTCTCTCTCTCTCTCGCCTCTCTCCTCAGTCTTATCTCTCTCTCTCTCTCTGTCTCTCTCTCTCTCTCTCTCTTCTCTCTCTCTCTCTCTCTCTCTCTCTCTCTCTCTCTCTCTCTCTCCTCTCTCTCTTCTCTCCCTCCTCTCCCTCACCTCCTCCCTCCCTTCCCTCCCCTCCCTAGCCCTCCCTTTCCCTCCTTCCTCCCTCTCTCTCTTATCTCTCTCCCTCCCTTCGCCTCTGCTCTCTCTTATCTCTCTCTCCTCTCTCCTCTACTCTCTCCCTCACCAATACATGCCCTCATCAATATTTCATACACCAGTAAATCACCCCACGATTGTTCCAGATATACTCGAAGTGCCGTACCCTGCATTTCCTGTTGCAATTTGCAATATGTCGCCGTAACGAACCTCAGGTCAAAGGTCACGGGACGTATGTGATGTGCGGTTTGCGCGAATTTGCTATTTTTTATTATATCTTTTTTTTTGTTCTTTTATTTCGTATTTTGCTTATATTTTTTTTTATTTCGATTTGTCTTTTTTTGAATGTTTTGTTTATTTATCTGTTCGTTGTTTAATTTTTTTGTTTATTTGATTTGATTATTTGTTAGTAGAATTTTATTTTATCTTAATCTCAACTCGTTTTGCTTATCTACTATCTATCTATCGTGTTCCTTTTATTCTAAATCATTTATTACTCGTTAGTGAATAGTATACATACATAACATAACATACATACATACATATATATATATATATATATAGTATACTATTATATATAGTATTATATATATATAATATATATATTTCCTTGGGGGGGGGGAAGGGGTCTCGGCGGTTTTGGGTAATTGGGACGGGCTAATCTTAGGTATATTAATATAGTATGTGTCTTTTTATTCTCTCTCTCCTCTCTCCTCTCTCTCCTCTCTCTCTCTCTCTCTCTCTCTCTCTCTCTCTCGCTCTTCTCTCTCTCTCTCTCTCTTTCTCTTTCTTTCTCTCTCTCTTCTTTTTCTCTCTTTCTTCTCCTCTCTCTTCTCTCTCTTCGTCACCATTCTATGTGTGTCGGTGTGTTGTGTACGTGTAAGTGTGTGTTATCCTTATCCTTCCCCCTTATTTCTCCCTATCATCATTACATACTCTCCGCCTTTAATTCACACACACACACAAAAAAAAGACTTAATTAAGAACAGTAAATCACAAGTTTAAACACACTTCCGTTTCAGTCAAGATAACTGCCTTGTTTATCGTCGAGAAACTGCTCTGTTCGGTTCACCTGATCATAAATTTATCGAAACCACAGAATTAACTTGACAACATAGTTACATTCACCGCATTTACCTCAGGAGTTTATCCCTCTTGTCTTTCTCTCTCTCTCTCTCTCGTTTTTTTTTTTCTCTCTCTCCTCTTCTCTTTCTTTCTCCTCTCTCTCTGTACCTCATGAGTTATCTCTCTCTCTCTCTCTCTCTCTTCTCTCTCTCTCTCTCTCCTCTCTCTCTCTCTCTCTCTCTCTCTCTCTCTCTCTCATCTCCTATCTCTCTCTCTCTCTCCCTCTCTCTCCTTCTCTTCCCTGTCCCCACCCCCCAGCGCCTCATTCTCTCTAATCCTGGATATAGATGGATAATGTTGTGGGGAAAGACGAATTATGATGTAAAGTGGATTAGCATGAATGATATATATTCTTAGTGTGTAATTTTCTATACTTAACTGGCTCTATTTCAATCTTTTCGGTAATATCCGTCACATGATTAGCTAATACTCACACACACATATAGATTCACACATACATACATATGCACACACACACACACACACACACACACCACACACACACACACACCACACAACACACACCACAGGCACTAACACAACACACACACACACACACACACACACACAGTCACCTAATGTGTTTTCATCCGTCTGCTGCGGTTGCATAAAAGGTCACTCACTCATTTCTTTACTCGGATTATCTGATATTAGGTTGATAAGGATAATCCTCTCACTCTGCTTCTACGCACTGATAGATCGTTATATACACATTCGTTGTGATATCATAAGGCAATATGACAGACAAAAAAAGAAGCAAAGAGTATATAACAAACACTTGTGGAATGACACAACAGATTCCGGTGCGAGGAGTATCAGTGTAATTTTCCGCACTCTAGTTCTATAAGCCACGTGATGTGGGTTTTACAAATGTATATACGTATATGTTTATGTGTATGTGTGTGTGTGTGTTGTGTGTGTGTGTGTGATGTGTGTGTATGTGTGTGTGTGTGTGTCATGTGTGTGTGTGTGTGTGTTTGTGTGTGTGTATGTGTTGTATATTGCAACACACACACAACACAACAATATAGACAAACAGACAGAAGACAGACAGACAGACCAGAAAAAAAAACAGGAATAAATCAGCGCTCCTGGTATTTGCAAATGACTGAGGACGTGAAGAGGCTCTTTGTGCAG
>NW_020869439.1:65091-67591 GCF_003789085.1 Penaeus vannamei | reverse complement strand
CTCTTCTCATTCGCTTCTTCCTCTTCCCGCTTTATCCCATCTCTGCTATTCTCTTTTTCCGCTCATTCTTCTTCTTTGCTCTTTTCCTCCCTCTCTTCCTCTTCTTCCTCCTCTTCTATTCTTTCCTCTCGTCCCTTCTCCTTTCCTGCACCTTCCCCTCCTCATTTCTCTTTTTCCGCTTCCCTCTTTTTCTCAGTCAACTGCCCTTCTTCCTCCATCTTTTTTTCTCCTCCATTCGTTTTCCTCCTTCCTCTTTCTTTCTCCTCCCTTTCTCCTCCTTCCTCTTCTTCTCCCCCATCTCTCCTCCTTCCTCTTCTTCTCCTCCATCTTTCCTCCTTCCTCTTCTTCTCCTCCATTTCTCCTCCTTCCTCTTCTTCTCCTCCATTTCCCCTCCTCCTCCCTCTTTTTCCTTCTCCATTTCCCTTCCTCCTCCCTCCTTTTTTCTCCTCCACTTCCCTTCCTCTTTTCTCTTTTTCTCCTCCATTTCCCTTCCTCTTTTCTCTTTTTCTCCTCCATTTCCCTTCCTCTTTTCTCTTTTTCTCCTCCATTTCCTCCTCCTCCCTCTTTTTTCTTCTTCCTTTCCCTTCCTCCCATTTTCCCTTCTTCCTCCCTTCCCCCTCCCACTTCTTCCCCTCCTCCATTTCCTCTCCTCCCCACTCCTCTTTATTTTTTTACTCACTCCTAGAAACTTCTGTCTAGAATATTCTCCGATGTTCCAAGTTCCCGGATGAAGTTATTGCTTGAACACAGGAAGTGAAAGACGATCACCAACGAAATTTAAACTAGAAAAAAAGAAAAGAAAAGAGAAATAGAAAAAAGAAAACAAAAAAGAAATAGAAAAAAAAGAAGAGAAAAGAAAAGAAAAATAAAGAAAAAGAAAAAAAAAGGAAAAAGAAAAGTGAAAAAAACAAAAAAAAGAGAAAAGAAAAGAAAAAAAACTAAGAAAAGGAGAGAGAAAAAAGAAAATGAAAAAGAAAAAGCAAATAAAATCGATGTTGATTGCTAGCCCGAGAGCCAAGCGCCTCCGGCCAGGCTTAGACATTGTCCGTTGGTTCTTCTCTGAAAAAAAAACAATGTATTTTACGTGTTTTTTGTGCTTTGTCATAGGGAATTTGGTTTCCGGAATTTGCTGGCGTTTCTGTTGATTGTTTTATTCTTTTTTTTTTTTGTTTCTTCTGAATGTTTGATCTCTTCTTCCTCTATTGATCTTTCTCTTTTCTTTATGTTTTTATCAATGTCTGTTTTGTCTTGTTCTTGTTCTGTCACTGATTGGCGGTTCAGATTAAATGACTGCAAAGTTTTTTGTGTATGTTCTTATATGTGTTACATATCCATGCACACACAAACAAACAGACGCACAAACGCACGGACACACACACTAGCAATACATACATATGTATGTATGTGTGTTATATATATAATATATATATATATATATATATATATATATATATAATATATATGTATATATCTAGATGGTGCGCGCGCACGCGTGTGTGTGTGTGTTAAAAAGATAGATAAAGTGATGACTCAATTCTTAGTGTTATTGGATAAAAGCTGAAAAGCACTTCTTAAAAACTGACAACAATCATTATACAAATATAAGAAAATACTATAATGATTATTTAAACAAACACAAGACTTTTTCAGATACCACATAAGATATATATATATGTATATATATATATATATATATATATATATATATATATATATATATATATATATATATATATATATATATATATATATATATATATATATATTATATATTATATATATATATATATATATATATATATATATATATATATATATATATATATATATATATATATATATATATATATATATATACATATATACACATACACACACGCATATAGATATATATACATATATATGCGTATATATGTATATAGATAGATAGATAGATAGATAGATAGATAGATAGATAGATAGATAGATAGATAGATAGATAGATAGATAGATAGATAGATAGATAGATAAATATATATATATATATATAATATATATATATATATATATATATACATATAAGTTTCTAATTACATATACAGTATATTACACAGGAACGCCCCTTTACACACATATTAGAACACAATCTAACGACCGAAGCCAGCGAATGGTGCTATCTCATGCACGAAATGGCATTAGTATGTGAGCAAACTCTCCAGTATCATAATTTTTCCTTCGCGGTGTTTGTATCTCGGCCTTTCTTGGGATCCGTCCAGTTTGGTCTTCAAACACTCGAGAACTTAACGTATTGGTATTTCTTAATTGTCAGAAAAAAGGGTTGATGGATTCTGACATCCGGGGACGTATGAGGAAGGGGGGGGAGGAAAGAAGAGGAAGATTGTTGTGATTGGTGATTGGGAGAAAAATGGAGATAATAAGTGACTCTCTTTTGAATAATGTATGAGGCTGATCAAAGTATTTTTTTTACGGATTATCTCTTTTTTTCTTTTATTCAGCTTTT
>NW_020869439.1:52591-55091 GCF_003789085.1 Penaeus vannamei | reverse complement strand
TAATAAATAACCAAGGAAATAAGAGCTGTATATATCCTTAAGAAACTCAACATCCAAACAACCACTTTAATAAAACGATCCATACCAACATCAAAGAAAACGAAATATACGAACCAAAAAAAAAAAAAAAAAAAAAACATACAACGCATACGCAGATCAACAACAGAAAACGAAAATCAAAAACAAATAAAACAAAAAAAACATATACAACCCATACGCCAATCAACACCAACAAACAGACAAACAAACAAACAAACAAAGCCACGTCCACAAACCAAACACAACAAAGGAGTCCCGAGTCCAACGGAAGCTGTCTCGGCGACTTCCAGAGCCTCGGGAAAGGCTCCTATTACCCCGTGATTGGCGTGGCGGCCGCGTGTGTCTCTCCCCGACGACCCTCCGCGACTGAGATTCTCCCGGAGACACGCCACAGCGGCAGGCGAGGGGAGTCTGGTCGTGAGAGGAATAATAAAGTTTTTTTTTTTTTTTTTTTTTTTTTTTTTTTTTTTTTTTTTTGCTGTGATTATTATTGTTATTCGTATTCTTATTTTTTTTTTTCTGTTTTTCTTTTTCTGTTTTTATTTCTTCTTTTTTTTCTTTTTCTTTTTTTTCTATGATTTTATTGTTATTCGTATTCTTATTTTTATTTTTCTTTTTTCTTTTTTTTTTTGTTTTTTCTTCTTTTTCTTTTCTTTTCTTTTTTCTTCTTCTTTGCTTCTTTTTTTTCTTTCTTTTTCTTCTTCTTGTTCTTGGTCTTTTAGGGTGATATTTATAATTTGTGTTTCTTCATCTTGTTATTATTTTCTCTCTTCTATATCTTCTTCATCTTCTTCTGTTTCTTCTTCTTCCATTTCTTTTATTCTCCTATATCTGCTATTTCTTCTTTCTTTCTCTTTTTTCCCTTCCCTTCTCATTCTTTTCTCTCTCTCACACTTCTTTCTTTTCTTACTCTTTTTCTTTCTTTTACGTTTCTTAACAAGATAAGAGGATAGTCATCGATGAAAATATAATAATGTTTAGTTTTCATTCGCAATAATTTACGAAAAATTATTATAAGAACGTCATCTTACGTATAAAAAAAAAACACGAGACTTTACATCAGTTTTGTATCTAATTGTATTGTACATCAGTTACAATGGGTGTGACTTTTCCTTTTTTTAGAGGATTTTTAGAAAATATTTTTTTTATGTATCATTTTTTTCGCTTTTTTTTACTATTTTCATGTATTTCATATTTTTTCCGGTTTTCTTTAACTGTTTTCATGTATTTAATTTTTTCCGCTTTTCTTTAACTTATTTCATGTATTTCATATTTTTTCCGCTTTTCTTCAACGTTCATTTCATTTCTTCCGCTTTTCTTTAACTATTTTCACGTATTTCATATTTTTTTTCGATTCCATTATATTCTTGCATTTTGATGTTTCTCTTCTTCCTCTTTCGCCAACAGATAAAAACATCTTTTGGCTTGACGCTTTGCAGATGTTTTTCTCTCTGTCATTTTCCGCAAATGACAAAGATGAGAAAATGGCAGATATTTGAGATGAGATGAGATTTTCTTCTTTACTTCTTCTTTCTTATTCCTTTCTTTTATTTTGTATTTTTCATTATTTCCTTTTTATTTCTTCTTCATTTAATTTCTATTCTTTTTCTTCTTTGTCTTTTTCTTTATCTTCTTTTTAGTTCGTCATTCTTCTCTTCTTTTTCATTATCATCATCTTCATTCCCTTCTTTTTCTTTTCTCCTTCTTTTCCGCGTTTTCTTTTCATTCTTCTTCTTCCCCTTACTTTGTCCTTCATTTTATTATTATTTCCTCTTTTATTTGCATTTACTTCCTGTTCATCTTTTCTTGTATCACTATTTGCACGTCAGAAGAAATCTTTTAAGAATTCTTGCATTTCAAAAATACACACATTTCTGAAGCAGATGCATAAAAATTGAAACATAATGATTGGATAAAATTTCAGCTAATGGCGTGTGTGTGTGTGTGTGTGTGTGTGTGTGTTGTGTGTGTGTGTGTGTGTGTGTGTGTGGTGTGCGTGCGTGCGTGTGGTGTGTGTGTGTGTGTGTGTGTGTGTGTGTGTGTGTGTGTGTGTGTGTGTGTGTGTGTTTCCGTACGTACGTATGTATCCACATGCGTATATGTGTGTGTGTAATTCCAGCCATGATTTTCTCCATCGCTGATAAGAAGAGAAAGTTCATTGTTTAAGTGAACGGACTTTGTGTGTGTAATATTTTTTCCGGTTTGTTCCATCACCCGCCACCCCCCCCCCCCTCGCCACCCCTCCTCTCGCCACCCCGCCGCCTCTTCCTGGTGACCTCGCGTGGGAAAGGTCACCATCACCGCAAAGTATCGCGGGAAAGGTCGGGGAGTATGTCATGCCCTTATTTATACGCGCGCGCTCTCATCACACATACTCACACACGCAAAGGTGTATATATATATACATTGGCCTACGTATCTTCACACCCATACACACGTCAAGTAAACCTTATACACTACA
>NW_020869439.1:42591-47591 GCF_003789085.1 Penaeus vannamei | reverse complement strand
TCTCTCTCTCTCTCTCTCTCTCTCTCTCTCTCTCTCTCTCTCTCTCTCTCTCTCTCTCTCTCTCCTCTCTCTCTCTCTCTCTCTCTCTCTCTCTCTCTCTCTCTCTCTCTCTCTCTCTCTCTCTCTCTTCTCTCTCTCTCTCTCTCTCTTTTCTCTCTCTCTCTCTCTCTCTCTGTTTCTCTCTCTCTCTCTCTCTCTCTCTCTCTCTCTCTCTCCTCTCTCTCTCTCTCTCTCTCTCTCACTCTCTCTTCGCTCTCTCTCTCTCTCTCTCCCTCTCCCTCCCTCTCTCTCCTCTCTCTCTCTCCTCTCCTCCTCCTCTCTCTCTCTCTCCCTCTCCCCTCTCTTCCTCTCCCTCCCTCTCTCTCCTCCCTCCTCCCTCCCTCCCCTCCCCCTCTCCCTCTCTCTCTCTCCCTCTCCCTCCCTCCCTCTCTCCTCTCTCTCTCCTCTCTCCTCCCTCCCTCCCTCCCTCCCTCTCTCTCTCTCTCTCTCTCTCCTCTCCCCCTTCCCTCCCTCCCTCCCTCCCTCTCTCTCTCTCTCTCTCTCTCTCTCTCTCTCTCTCTCTCTCTCTCTCTCTCTCTCTTCTCTCTCTCTCTCTCTCTCTCTCCCTCCCTCCCTCCCTCCCTCCTTCCCTCTCTCTCTCTCTCTCTCTCCCTCCCTCCCTCCCTCCTCCCTCTCTCTCTCTCTCTCTCCCTCTCTCTCACTACCCGGGTACAGGCGGCACTTCCCAACACTAAGCTGCTTCAGGCTACGCTATTATGTGCGGTGACTCAGGCTTGGCGAAGAAGGAAGCATGAGAGAGAGAGAGAGAGAGGAGATGGAAGGAAGAGAGGGAGAGAGATAGAGAGAGAGAATGAAGGGAAAGGAAATATTCGACAACGAAAGTCAAAAACCACAACAAAGAGAAAAATATTTTTTCTTTAAAGACGAAAACAGCTACAAAAAACCTTTCCCATCTTTAAAATATCACCACTACAACAACAACAAAAAAGATCCCAAATTCGCATAAAAAATCACCGTTTCCAAGTGACTGTATATCAAAACAAAGAAAAAAAAAAAAAGAAAACGGAGTCACCGCGACCCAAACGCCATCTGTCGGGCCCTCGCGTCACCTCTCCCACGACCCCCCGTCAGGTGCAAGGTTTCCGCTCTTGGGGATACAGAGGCCGATCCACTTAAAAAGAGAGAACGGCAGGAGGGGAGACTATTTTGATGCGATTATGGGCGATGTAATGCCTTTGCCGACAGAATGATATGGTCATTTTACGGGATCGTTAAATTTCGGGAAGGTAAAAAGGAGGAAAAAAAAGAAAAAGAAAAAAAAAGGTGCGTAGGAGGGTTTCCTTTGTATGTAGCATAATGGCGTGATTTAAGCGTGTTATTTGGCAGGAGGAAAATTGAATGATTTTCTTGGTGCGTTTTAGATCTTTTTCGTCAGCTAGGTAACAGCGAAATTTAATTTACTGCAGCTTTTGGCACCAAACAAAGGCGGGAAAACACGTGATTTGGAGTACAGGTTTTCCTTTTAAAATGCAGGAGAGCAACCAGGGATGTGTGTGGTAACCGAAGATGACTGGCACACTGCGAAGGAGAATGAAAGAGAGAGAAAGAGAGAGAGAGAGAGAAGAAGAAGGAAGGGAGGAAGGAAGGAACGGAGGGAGATTGAAAGAGATAGAGGGAGGGAGGAAGGAAGGGACGGAGAGAGATTGAAAAAAGAGAGATAGATGGAGGTAGGGAGGAAGGAAGGAAAGAAAGGACAGAGAATAAAAAAGGAAAGAGAGAGAGAGAGAGAGCGGAGGGGGCGGAGAGAAAAGGAAAGAGATAAAAGAGAAACAGACAGACAGAGACAAAGAGGAAAGAGAGAGAGAGAGAGATGAAGGTAGGGAGGAAGGAAGGAAAAGAAAGGACAGAGAATAAAAAAGGAAAGAGAGAGAGAGAGCGCGTAGAGGGGAGGGAGAGAAAATGAAAGAGATAAAGAGAAACAGACAGACAGAGACAAAGAAGAGAGAGAGAGAGAGAGAGAGAGAATGAGCAACAGGAAACAAAGGTTATTCACATGTCGTTCATCGTTGCCTTTCGCCATTGGGAGTAAAACGTAATTCTGACGTCCAGGAAGACCGGAATAAATTCAGTAAAACAAAAAAAATAAAAATAAAACGATAACAACACACGCATATATATACAACTGCGGACATTTCTTACTACTACACATATACAGACATTCATACACATACTGTACACATACAATACACATAACAGTATCCTACCTGTATACGCATCCTAAAACTCGCTTGTACAGTCAAGGACATATGTACAGGTGCACGAATGTACAAATAAACATAAAAAATAAAATCCCGGAACACAAACGAGGGTCATTTTCTTCCCAAAACAAACCTAACACGTTCCTTACTGCTCTCAACGTGCAATAAACCAACACGAAAAATCACCAGCACCGGGGACTCCACATACACACACACACACACACACACACACACACACACACACACACACACACACACACACACACACACACACACACACACACACACACACACACACACACACACACACACACACACACACAGCGCACACACACCACACACACACACATAAATAATAATAATAATATATATAATATATATATATATATATATATATATATATATATATATATGTATATATATATATATATATATATATATATATATATATACATAAATCCGCCTCAAGCAAAAGGTAGGCGGAGACGAAGGGATCCGAAAGCACCTGGAAGTCGCCGGAAAAGCACCTGTAATTAGCCAGATTAAGCTCGAAAAACGGAAGGGTTTTTATCCTTGTAAACGGCGCACTTGATCTTAATCTGGAGGGCTTGAGATTGTCATTAAAGTTTCTTACGGCGTCGTCCTGTGTCCTGTTGGTGCGCCTTCGGGGGGGGGGGGGGTACGCGCTTGTACCGAGGGGTGGGGGTGCTAAGGAGGGAAGGACGTGGAAGGCGTGATGGAGAAAAGGAGAGAGGGAAAGGAGAGAGAGAGAAGAGGTGGGGGGAAGGGAGAGAGAGAGAGGTGGGGGGTAAGAGAGAGAGAAGAGAGAGAAGGATGGATAGATGGACGAGGGTGGGAAGGGAGGGAGTGAAGAGAGAAAGAATGATGGATAGAGGGATGGACGGAGGGAGGAAGGGAGAGAGAGAGAGAGAATGATGGATAGATGGACGGAGGGTGAGGTGGGAGGAAGAGAGAGAGGAGAAGAGAGAGAGAGAGAGAGAGAGAGAGAGAGAACGAGAAGGAGGAGAATAGATGGATGGAGGGAAGGGGAGGAAGGAAGAGAGCAGAGAGTAAATGGCACTGTCAAAGTTTCGTTTTTTCTGTGTAATCGCTTGCCTTCTGAAACGTACCTTTATAAATGAGACAGAAAGCCTTGGCCCGAAATGCAATTAAAAAGAAACGAAAAAGTTTTTTTTAAAAAAGATTACGTGAGAGTGGCGATGAAAAATAAATACTAAAAATTCATATCATAACAAACAACGAAACATCATTAGCAGAACCTTGCCATACCCAACCCGTAATGAGTGACGTGAAACAAGAAATATAATCTGTCATTTGAAACCATCTCACCGCAAGTATCTGATAATGGAATATCAAAAAGTACCATTAACAGATCCATTACAAGCACGAAACACAAGAGAGAGAGACAGCGAAGTGTGGCTTCCTTGCCCGAAGCGAAAACAGCTGATTTTCTCCGTCAAGATTATGGCAAGAGCTGTCAACACGAGGAAAGGTATGTATTAGAAGGAGGGTTGACGGAAGGTTCCTCTGTAGAATGGAGAATGTTTCTATTAGTATCTCCAGCGAATGAGAATGTTGAAAAAAATGATTCCCAGCTCTAGCGGAGATCAATTCAATCAGTCTTGCTTTTGTTTCGAGTGAGTCATCAGTACAAGTATATAAAAAGTTTTCATTACGAATTAGTCTAGATTACCATAAACCTGTACCACTATCATTAAACCCGAGTGTAATTTCTCTGCATGCAATTATTCAGAATGCACAATATTTCAGCCAATTATCCTGGCTGATTATCCATAATAAAACTAACGAACAAGAAGAATGATAAAAAAAAATAACAACAGCTGCTGACCATAGCATGAAGTATTATTTTTTTCTCGCTCTCATTACAAACGATACGACAATTTACATATGAAAATACCTTCTAATTCTTGGCGTTCTTTAAAAAAAAAAAAAAAGAAAGCAAGAAAAAAAAGAAAAAATATAGCATAAATACCCCACTCCTTACCATCAGCCTCCTCCTCTCTCCCCCTCCCCTCCTCCTCCTCCTCCTCCTCCCTCCTCCCTCCTTCCTCCTCCTCCTCCTCCCTCCTCCTCCTCCTCCCCTCCTCCTCCTCCCTCCTCCCTCCTCCTCCTCCCTCCTCCTCCTCCTCTCTCCTCCTCCTCCCTCCTCCTCCTCTCCTCCTCCTCCCTCCTCCTCCTCCTCCTCCTCCTCCCTCCCTCCTCCTCTCCCCCTCCTCCTCCTCCTCCTCCTCTCCCTCCTCCTCCTCCTCCTCCTCCTCCCCTCCTCCTCTCCTCCTCCCTCCTCCTCCTCCTCTCCCCTCCTCCTCCTCCCTCCCCTTCCTTCGTCAGTAGAATAAAATCTTTCCAACAAATGTCGTTTACCCAGAAAAAAAAAATCTGGTAGAAGATGACCCTCAGTTTACCCTCGGCAATTCAGAGACATAAATGGCTCCGCTTTTTAATAGGTGGCATTATTGCGGTTCCCTCTACTCCCTCCCTCTCCCTCCCCCTCCCCAACCCCTTCCATCTGACCCCATTTACCCTTCCTTCACTCTCGTTTACATACCTCTCTTTCCCTTCCTACTTATCCCCTCCTTCGTTTATCCCTCGTCCCTTCTTCCTCGTTTTTCCCTCTGCCCCCTATCTTCTTTTCCTCTTAATTCCCCTCCCCTCTTCTCCCCCTCCCCTGCTGCCTCCCTCTTTTACCCTTCCCTTCCCTCC
>NW_020869439.1:17500-22500 GCF_003789085.1 Penaeus vannamei | reverse complement strand
GATAATGCTAATAATGATAAAAATAATAACAATAATGACAAGGACTATTAATAATAATGTTAACAATAATGATGTTAATAATAAGACTAATTATAAAGATAATGATAATAATAATAATAATGATAATATTGATAATAATAGTAATAACAATAATAATAGTAATTATAATGATATAATAATATAATAATAATGATAATAATAATAATAATAATAATAATAATAATAATAATAATAATAATAATAATAATAATAATAATAATAAATAATAAATATAATAATAATAATAATAATAATAATAATAATAATAATAATAATGATAATAATGATGAAAGCAATATTAATAATAATGATAATAATAGTAATAGTAATGATAAAAAGTAATAATAATGATGATAAAAATGATAATCAAAGTGACAGAAATAATAATAATAAAAATAGTATCACTGATAATATTAACAATAATAATAATAATAGTGGTAGTGGTAGTAGGAGAAGTAATGATAACGAGTGTGTTAAAGATAACATGAAGAAAATAAAGAAGAGAATATGATTAACAATAAAAAACAATCATGATGGTGATTATAAAAACAATAGCAATAATAGCAATAACACTAAACAGAGAATTGATAATAAAAAGGCTTCGCTAACATCAAGCAATAACCCCAAGTACCATAACCATTACCATTGCAACCGCCATTCGTCTTGCAACAGTCGGGGAGATCCATGGAGGCAATCACCTCTTATAATTCACACTAATATTACTTATTGCCATGGAAATAACGAGCAAATTCCCGCTATCATCACTCAGATCACCATCCTTCATCACGCCCATCATCATCTCCTCACCAGAGATTCGTCACTGTTTAAAAAAGATTCACCGCCATTTTTCCCCTTCAAAGAAAATGGGAAAATGTGTTTTAAAAAGAGAAAACGGGGAAAAGAAAACGAGAAGGAGAGGGAGGTGCACGCACTCAGACACCTATTGACTATAAGACTACTGTTTCAAGTCGAACTAAAGGGGTTATTATCATCAACGTGTTCTGTGATGCGAGAAAACGTTAGCTTCGGGTTTTATTGCCTATTTGCATATGTGAGTTCTTGTGCTTTGGTTATCGTAAAAAAACCGTTAACGTTTTTCTGTCCGTTCGGAAATTGGCACACTTTGTGTCTGTGTTTATACAGGATGCATATATATACATATACATATATATATGCATGTACATGTGTGTTTTGTACATTTGTGTGTGTGTGTATATGTGTAAGTGTGCATTATATATACACATGCACGCACACATACATACATACACACACACACTCGTATATGTGTACATATGCACGCGCGCGCACACACACACCACACACACACACACACACACACACACACACACACACACACACACACACACACACACACCACATATATATATATATATATAATATATATATATATGTATATATATATATATATATATATATATATATTATATATAATATATATATATATATATATTTACACACACATACACAAACACAACACACACACACACACACACACACACACACACACACACATATATATATATATATATATATATATATATATATATATATATATATATATATATATATATATATATATATATAATATACATAATACATAGCAAATATATCAATGAGACAGGCAGACTATCATTTACGTACATATGAAGTACATATAAAGATAGATAAAAAATGATCATGGATAGATCAACAGATGGACAGATGTGCGTATGTGTGTCCGTGTACTGCCAAGGATCATTGCAGGATTATTTGTGGATTTGCCTCTCGAAATTCCTCCGCTGTGACGCTCCTCCTAATTAAAATTGATTCATGTTTGACTTGAGGATCGCCAGCCCAGTCCATTCAGATAACTTTCAACATTCTAATTCCGACGATCTCATAAATATGTTAATGAAATGCGTGGACTCGCACACAAACAATATTCACAAATCATTCCGGCTGCAAATGGCCTCACTGCGAGACTCACTTACGTTAAATCCCCTGATTGGATTTGTCAGTAATCGCCGAATTCGTTGTTCGTGTCCGCGTTGACGGTGTTATAACGAGATGCTGTCGGGTCTTCGGTCACCTCGCCGACTCTCTCTCTCTCCCGAAGGCGCCGTCGGGACATCCCAGGCACTCGCAAGGGAAGGTTCTCACGGGTCTGAAGGAGTAAGAATGACATCTTGGAGGCGGGAGAGTATTGTTAGCATCTCCTGCAGTCACTCCGCCAACCGGGAGTTTGGGGATGGAGTTTTTGTTGTTGTTTTTTTCGTCTTTCTTTTCTTTTCTTTTCCCCTTTTTTTTTTTCTTTTTTTGGCTCGAATGCATTACACGTTGGGTCTTGAATGCGCTGTCCAGCCTCGTCACGCTCAAATAAGCCGTCTTTGTTGTCATCTTTAAGCTGAGTCAGTTCTGCCTTGCTTGTGATCTGAGCAACACCCTTTGCGGACGCCCTTCCTCTCTCTGCTCTCCCTTCCCCTCCCTCTCCTCCCTCTTCCCCACCCTCTCCTCCCCTCCCTATCCCTCCCTTGCACACCCTCCCCCCTCCTATCCCTTCCCCTCCTCCCCTCCCTTCCCTCACCCTTTCCCACCCTTCCCTCCCCCTTCCTCCCTTCCCTATCCTCCCATCCCTACCCCTCCCTTCTCTCCCTTCCCCTCCTCCCTTCCCATGCCCGTCCCCCTCCCCCCCCTCCCCTCCTGATGCCCTGGTCCTCGCTAGCGCCACCTGTTCCTCCTCCCGCTCCCCGACCCGCAATCAACCTCCAGCGGCGGGGTTTTTGCTACATTTTCTCACTCCTCCTCCTCTCTTTCTCGCCTCCTGCATCTCTCATCATCATCTCTCATCTCTCTCTCTCCGCTCCTGCACCTCCCTCATCATCATCTCTCATCTCTCTCTTTTCTCCGCCTTTATCGTCTCTCTCTTCCTCATTCTCCTCCTCCTCCTCCTCCTCCTATCTCTTTTCTCTGCCTTTATCGTCTCTCTCCTCTTCCTTTCTCTCTTTTATTCGCCTCTTCTGTCTCCCTCCTCTTCCTCCTCCTTTCTCTTTTCTTCGCCTCCTCTTTCTCCCTCCTCTTCTTCCTCCTCTCTCTTTTCTCCGCCTTTATCGCCTCCCTTCTCCTCCTCCTCCTCTCTCTTTTCTCTGCCTTTATCGTCTCTCTCCTCTTCCTCTCTCTCTTTTATTCGCCTCCTCTGTCTCCCTCCTCTTCCTCCTCGTGTCTTTTTCTTCGCCTTTTTCGTCTTCTCCTCTCTCTCCTCCCTATTTTCTGCGCCTCCCTCTGTCTCTCCTTTCTTCTTTTCTCCTCCTTCTCTTTCTCCTCCCTCCTCCTCCTCCTCTTTCTCTCTTTTATTCGCCTCCTTCATCTCCCTCCTCCTCCTCGCTCTTTTCTCGGCCTCCTCCGTCCTTCCCTCCTATTCTTTCTTTTCTCCTCCTCTTTCGCCTCCCTTCTTCCTCTCTCTCTCTTTTATTCGCCTCCTTCATCTCCCCCTCCTCCTCTCTTTTCTCGCTCCTTCTTTTTGTTTCNCCTCCTCCTCCTCATCCTCCCCTACCCGCCTCCTCCATATCATCATCTTACTTTTCCCTTTGATCCAAATAAAAACGTGCGCGGCCGTGCATCTGCACCTGATGTCACTTCGTCCTATTTATATCAAGCTTTATATCAATTTAATATCGTCATAGGCTGTCGTGTTGATCTGTCGGTTGTGAGTAATATCTTAGGAAAGAGTTATTAAGGTAATCGTTACTTTATTGTGATAATGTGATGGAGATGGTGATGATAGTGATGATGGCTATGATTGTGATAGAGATGGTGATAGTGATAGTGATGGTGATGATGATTATGATGGCGATAGTAATGGAGGTATTGGTGGTGATAATGATGGTGATGGGGATGATAGTGACAGTGACGACGTTGATTGTGAAGAATAGATCGTGTCATTAATAGTGATAACAAAAAAATCATAATTACAATAAGATAGAAAATTATAATACAGATAACAGCAACAGCAATAACTGCAATGAAAAAGATGATTATAGGATTCGCATTATCAAATAACTAATAACACTATCAAAGACAGTCGAAATAAAGACAACTATTAATTATTAATCTATTAAAAGAAAACATCTATATCTATATACCCCCCCCCCAAAGATGTAAAGTATAAAAAAAAATAACAAACTCTTTACCTCGCTCCTCATATACAACAGCTAAACAACAACAAAACAGACAAAAACAGAAAACAAATCACAAACAAAGGAGAAACAGACAACAACATACAAAGGGTTAGCAAAAACAACATCATATATTTCATTAGCACTGATGTGTATCCAACATCAGACTCACGTAAACAGTTCCCAGATTCACACAGTTCTATATATCGAGGTTTGTTGCCTTTTTTTTTAATAGTAATGATAATAATAATGATATGATGGTGATCCTTCTTCTTCTTCCTCTTTCTTGTTTCCTTCTTTTTCTTCGTCTCCTCCTCCCCTTTATTAGCATTAATCTTTAAGAGAGAGAGAGAGAGAGAGAGAAAGAGAAAGAAAGAAAGACCAAGAGAGCGGGATGAATGTATGCAAATAATTCATCATAAAAATAAAACGCAACATTAGCAGAGGCAAACAAAAATACAAACGAGACAACAATAAAAACAAATGATGAAAAAATATAGTTAACAAAATACAACAAAAAATCGCAATTAAAACAAACCCAAACAATAACACATCAAAACAAAAACAAAATAAACACAACAAAAACAAGAAATACACAACAAAGCAAAAAAATCCAAACAACAACAACAAAAACAAATCCAGACAAAGACTTCACGCAAACAAACACACTTTCACACGCAAATGCCTCTTATGCCATCCATTTGCCGACACACTTTAGCTGCAAATACCTTTTTCTTCTTTCGTCCGTTCGTTCTTTCTTTCTTTTTTTCCTTTGCAAATATTTTTTTC
>NW_020869439.1:2500-7500 GCF_003789085.1 Penaeus vannamei | reverse complement strand
ACCATCATCACCATAAGCACCATCCTTGCAATAATTCTCAATTACTAGTTACAAATAGTTAATTCTCACACAGCTCCGCAAGAATAAATGAAATTCAAGAATTGCACGGGAAAATTTACATGAATTGCGTGTATTTCCCCTTCTGGTTTTTAATGCGGCTCGACTTGAATCTTAATCATGCTTAAAAAAGAAGTGTTTTTTAATCATGCTTGCCGGTGTCTCCGCCCTCTTGCATAAAAGAAATGAGAATTAACATAACTCATGCCTGCGCCGGAATTGTCTTTTCGTGTGATGCTTTCTGTCTGTCTGTCTGTCTTTCTGTCTGTTTGTTTCTGTCTATCTTTATTCTTATTCGGTGTGGCTGTTTCTCTCTCTTTCTCTATATCTCTCTTCATGCTGTTCTAATGTGCATGTGTGTTTGTTTCCTTTTGTTTATAAGTGTGTTTGTGTGTGTGTGTGTGTGTGTGTGTGTGTGTATGTGTGTGTGTGTGTGTGTGTGTGTGTGTGTGTGTGTGTGTGTGTGTGTGTGTGTGTGTGTGTGTGTGTGTGTGTGTGGTGTGTGTGTGTGTGTGTGTGTGTGTGTGTGTGTGTGTGTGTGGTGTGTATATATATATATATATATATATATATATATATATATATATGGTAGAAAAACCCACAATGCACAAACTAGAATTATTGTAGACTAAATCGTAAATACATCTAGTTTGAGCATTGTGGGTTTTTCTACCATAGTATCAACACAGTAGAGTGTTTTTCCATTTATATATATATATAATATATATATATATATATATATATATATATATATATATATATATATATACACGTACTTATCAAATGTACATTTCTTTAATAAGCCATATATTGTCTGTTATCATATACGCACAGTCTTAATTACAAATACTGGCTGCATCCATCCTTGGCTTAAAATGCTGCCATCTACCGGCAAAAATTAACAGTTCTCTTGTTTCAGTACTCACTGCTCGTTTTGGAAGTGACGTGTGTTTGCAGTGCTGCTTGTGTTTGCGAATCCTTTCAATTACAGTGAAAACGAACACTTGATTGAAATTGATCTCAGAGATAACACTATAAAGGGAGTGAAGTGCAGTGAAATAACGGTGAACCAGCTGTCGGGGTTCGTCAGGGGGTTGGTCGCTTCTAGAACTTTCTTCTCTACAGCCTTAAGGTAAAAACCAAATTGCCGCTTTTAAATGGACAGAATATGGTAACTGATGAAGGATTCGGGGATGGAATGCGGTGATTGGGAAGGAGGTTCGGATTAGGAAGGGTTTGAGGGGTTCAAAGGGCGGGGGTTGTGAGGGTTTATGCGTTTAGGAGGGGTTCGTTGGCTCGTTCTCTCGCGCGACGGCGGGTCGAATCTCTCGTGATCGGGTCTTGGTCTGGTTCTCTCTCTCTCTCTCTCTCTCTCTCTCTCTCTCTCTCTCTCTCTCTCTCTCTCTCTCTCTCTCTCTCTCTCTCTCTCTCTCTCTCTCTCTCTCTCTCTCTCTGTCTCTGTCTCTGTCTCTGTCTCTCTCTCTCTCTCTCTCTCTCTCTCTCTCTCTCTCTCTCTCTCTCTCTCTCTCTCTCTCTCTCTCTCTCTCTCTCTCTCTCTCTCTCTCTCTCTCTCTCTCTCTCTCTCTCTCTCTTTTCTTTCATTCCTATTTTTTCTTCCCAAACCATTCCATATTTTTTATTCTCTGTTTTCATGTTCTCTTTTTTAGGCGCTTTTTGTTCATTTAGTTATTTATCTGTTCATTTACTCAAGCATTTATAATTATTTATTTATTTAGATATTTATTCGTTGGAGTTGCACGCGTTCGTTTATGTTCAGATGGCAAGATTTTGCACAATTTCCGAACACTTTTTGATGATCATTGAACGCGTCTAGTAACGGTTATTAGTGTATTTCATTTGATTGTCGTCGTATTGTAAAAATTCTTGACTTTTTCGGTGTTAGTAAGTATAAGGATAATAAAGTCATGCACACACACGTACACATAAACACGTGTACATAGACGAAGTACGACCATGCACACAGCCGTGAAGATAAACGTAAATGCAAACACATAGACACACGCGCATGCACGGACATGCACACGCAAATGCACCTACATACATGTACACACATACGCACGCACGCGCACGCACGCACACGCACACGCAACACACACACACACACACACACACACACACACACACACACACACACACACACACACACACACACACACACACACACACACACACACACACACACACACACACACACACACACACACACACACACACACACACACACACACACACACATGTGCACATGCATTAATTTACTAATACTCAAACACTTCGACGTTCTGTCATTTTCATACATAAATTTAATTAGTTTTGTGTTTATGAAAAATATATTTTAACAATTTGCATATATTTAGAATTATGTAACATTCAGTTGACATTTGTATTCAGTTTTACCGATTTCGTCTTTTTTATCATTATTATTTTTTTTTTTTTTTTTTTTTTTTTTTTTTACTGATTTTTGTTATTCTCATTATTTTTATTATTATGGTCAGTGTTGTTACTATAATTTTCACTGTTATTATTATTATTTTTTTTTTATTATGATTATGTTGTTATTATCATCATCCTTCTTCCTATTATTATTATTATTATATATTTATTATTATTATTATTATTATTATTATTATTATTATTATTGTTATTATTATTATCATAATCATCATTATTGCTGGTATCATTGTTGTTGCTTTTATTGTTGTTGTTATTGCAATTAATGTTATTTTTATTGTTATTATTGTTGTTATTATTATTGCAGCTGTTGTTATTGTTATAATTGTTATATAATCATTAGTAGTATTATCATTATAATTGTTATCATCATCATTATCATCATCATTATTATCATTATTTGCATTATTATTGTTACTATAATCATTATTGCTGTTATTATTATTGTAATTATTGTTTTTATTATTATTGCTATTACCATTATTATCATTATTGTTATTATCATTGTCATCGTCAGTGTTATTAATATCATTGCTATTATAATTATTGTTATTATCATTATTGAAAATCATTATTGATAAGTCTAATGATCATTTTTATTAATTATTATCATTAATCGTTATCATTAATCACTGATATTATTATTATCATCTTTATTATCATTGCTGATGCTGATATCTTTATCAGTATATCATCTTAATTAATATTATTGTTATTATCATCAATATTATTATCATTATTATAAATTATTATTATAGATCATTATTATGAATTATTATTATTAATCATTATTATTATCATTATCATTATTATCATTATTATCATTATTATCATTATCCTCATTATCGTTATTATCATTATTATCATCATTGTTATTGTTGTTGCTTTTATTATTATTATTATAAGCATTTAATTGTGATATCTTATAATTATTGTTGTTGTCGTTGCTGTTGTTTATTATTTTGTTTTATTGTTATTATTATTATCATTATCATTATTATTATTATGATTATTATTACTATGATTATTATTATTATCATTATTATTTTATTATTATTATTGTTGTTATCATCATTATCATAATTATCATTGTTTCTGTCATCATTATTATTAATATTATTATTATCATTATCATTATTATTATTATTGCTAATGTTATTATTATTGATATTGCTAATAGCATAAGCATTGTTTTTGGTTTGATTGTTATTATTGTTATCACTGTTGTTTCTTATTATTGTTACTGTTATTATTGTTCTTATCATCATTCTTATTATCATTATTATGGTTATTTTTTTCATAACTATCATCATTATCATAATTTTTTGTTAATTGTTGTTAATATTTTGATTATTATTACTGTTATTTGTATTCTTTCATTATCATTATTATTATTAGAATCATAATTATAATAGCATTAATTATGATAAGAAGAATTATTATCATTATTATTAATATTATTGTTATCATCATCGTCATTATATTATTATCATTGATTTTTTTGTTATAAATATTTCTGTTCTTATGAATAGTTTTGTTATTATAAATATTTTTGTTATTGTTATAAATACTTTTGTTATTGTTATAAATATTTATGTTATTGTTATGAATATTTTTGTTATCCTTATCGTAATATTGTTGTTATTGTTATACATATTTTTGTTATTGTTATCGTAATATTGTTGTAGTTACTGATAGGAATTGACTATGTTCGTCATTTTTTATTTCTATTGACACTTTATTTTGGACATTTACATTCACCATCACTCTCTTCACTCTACATCACTTTCGTTGACTTTGGCTCAAGCTAATATTCATAGTGAATTTCAGATTCGTTCAAACTGTACAATGTATTTTGACTGTATGATTTATTTTGACTCTAAATCACACTAATCACCGTGGTGGAATTCGCTCTTAAGGCGCTGTCACACTAGCACTTTTTCCGTCAATTTTTTTTGACCATTTTATTTAACATAAATACAAACATTCTCGAATATAACTCTTGATTTGACTTCGCTTGGCTGAAAAAGTTGACGGGAAGGTTTTCAGACGGAAACGATCATTATCGTCTGACTGGAAAATCGACAATTCGCTAAAAAATAGGAAAAAAAATCAGAAAATGTTTAAAAAATTGACGGAAAAAGTGCTAGTGTGACCGCGCCTTTACACTAACACTCACTCTGAAATTGACAGTGAGACCCACCATTACTCTCAATTTCACTCTTTCACCGTACCATTTACTCTACAATGGACAGACAGACATCATCACTCTTAAGGTTCACCCTTCATTCTTTCACTCTTATATTATGTTATTTCTATTAATTCTATAATTGATAGTGACATTCACCATCATTCTATATTTCACTCACATTGACATTCACTCTAAATTCCACCCTCACCGTGGCACTCACTCTAAATTTCAATCTCACACTGCCATTCACTCTCATGTTGACAGTGACATGCACCATCACTCT
>NW_020869438.1:193250-197198 GCF_003789085.1 Penaeus vannamei | reverse complement strand
TCCTCCCCCCATATCCCGCTGTCGCCGTATTTTGTATAAACACCGCACGCCGTTTTATAATAGTCCCCCCCCTTAAGGTTTTATGTCGGTGGGAATTGTGTCTATACATTTACTTTACTCAGGGTTGTTGTTGGTTATTGGAGCTATTATCCCCTTAATTATTCTGTGTTATTATCGCCTATTCGCTTTGATTGCTATCTTATCATCATTTATTTGTTTTGATTGTCGTTTGATTTCTATTTAGAGGTATTTGTTATCATTTTATCATAATTTGTTAGTTTTTTTAATCGCTCAATATTCACTTGTTATGAGTTGAAATTTCATTAGTGTCCATTCTCATTTTCATTTTCCTGTTGGTAGGTTATCATCACTATATTATCATATAGACACTGTCATTTAAACACAAATAATCTTAATTATAATAATTCTTAATCTTATTACTCGGGTTTTTCCTCTTTTTATCTCTATCCCTCTCCGTATTCGAAATCTTATTCTTCTATTCTTTCCATCTTATCTTTCTCGCCACCTCCGCCCCCCCGCCCCAATCCATCAGAGTTCATCGTCTATTCTCTTTCTATTATTTTCCTTTCCTTTCCCATTGCCCCCCTCCTTCCCCTCCTTCCTCCTTCCTTTCTCCTTCGCCTCCCCATCTTTCTTTCTCTTTCTTCCTCTTCCTCTCTTCCTTTATTCTCCTCTTTCTGGTCCTTTCTCTTCACCCCAAACCCTTTCATTCGCTTGATTTCTCTGATTCCCCTCTTCTCGATTCCTTCCTCTCTCCTCCACCCCACATTTCCTCTCTTCTCTCTCTCTCTCTCTCTTCTCTCTTCTCTCCTCTCTCCCCTCTCCTCTCCCCTCCCTCCTCCCCCCTACCCTCCTTCTTGCCCCCTCCTCCTCTCTTCCCTCTCCCCCGCCCCTTTTCCATCAACCATCTTTCCTACCCTCCATCATCTTTTAAGTCATTCTTACCTCCTCTCCTTCGATAAAGTGTTTCCTTTTCGCTCTGCCCGTCCCTCCCACCACTCCTCCCCTCCTCCCCTCCCCCCGTCCCCCATTCATCCGTTTTCCCCTCCTACTCTTCGTAATGTCTTCCTTTTCCTCCATTCTTTCTTAACACACGCGCACACCGTTCCTTCCTCTCTCTGTCTCCCCTCTCCCCTCTCCCCTCGCTCCCCTGTTCATTCCTCTTTCTTCTCTTTCTCTCTCGTTCTCTCCAAACTTCTCTCCTTTTCCCTTCCTCATCTGTCTCCTTCTCCTCTCTGCCATATTACCTTCTGCTACTGCCTTTTCTACTTGTTCTCCTTCCTCTTTCGCATTCCTTCATCATTTTTTTTACCCTCTTCCTCCTCCTATCCTCTCCTTTTTCTTTTCCTCCACCCCCTCCTCTTCCTTTCCCAACTAAAATTCAATTTCGGCCGCCAATCTCTTTTTCCTCCATCTCCGTTTTCTCATCTTCTGTATCTCCTCCTCCTCTCATTTCCCCCCTCCTTCTCCTAAACTCTTCATTCTCTATTTACTTATTCTCCTTTCTCTCCTCCCCTTTCCCCCCCTCTTCCCCTTCTTTTATTCCCGAATTCCCTTCAAAAGAGCACAAGTTATTGTTATGCGTATTACGAGGACGCAGACAAAATTCGTTCACATGTGTACTGTTTGCCGCGTAGTTTTGTGTTTAAAAGAGAACCGTAACAATAAATGAAACGAAAATGTTATTGTTCTTTGCAGTGAATGAATGAATATGAGGTTTTCTGTTGTTGTTTATGGTGGATGTATGAAAATAACACTGTTGTTTGTGTTACATATAAGTTATAATGTTTTTGTCCTGCTGTGTTTGCAGTTTCTGAATTCATAATATCGATAGTATTGTATATAAACAAGAATATTTAAAATCTTAAAGGCCTGTCCGCACTATTATCAACAGAAAGGAAAGAGAAATAAAAAAGTAGAATAAAATTCTAGATATACGAGTCCCACTTTGAAGTTAGGCTTATGTATCCTAGGAAAAAAATTGGTCAGGGTGGATACATGAGACACTTTCTTTCCCTAATATGAAGCGAGTCAAATTTAATGTATATAAGATATGACAGGAAATGTGTGTGTGTTCAGAAGGGCTTGGTGTGTGTGTTTGTGTGTATGTGTAACTAGAATGTTTGTCTTTAGGTCTGAAAAGATGAATAAAAAAAAGAGACATATGTAAATGATACATAGATAGACAAGGAAATCTGTGTGTTCGTGTATGTGAGCGTGTACGAGAACATGTCTATGCGTGTGTGTGCACATTGCAAGTACACAAACAAATATGCACTCCAGCCTACGAAACGGATAGGCCCAAAACACATAAAGATAGAAATACATCAGCTGTTTCAAAAGCTAACACTCACGACAACAACTTCCCGCGAGTGTTCCGAGCACTTAACATACAGAATGATTTTCAAACACTACACTCACAGCTATTTTTGTACTGAACATTTTTCGGGGATGACAAATGGCGTCGTTTTCGTTGAGTCTGCTTGTATTTCGTGGCTTCATTTGGTGAGCGCAGATTATTAGCTTCGTGTTATGAATGGCCGGTGTTAACTGCTTGTTGGTCTGTCTAAATGTGTGTTTGTCTGTGTATCTCTCTTTCTTTCTATCTCTCATTTCATCCTCCCTCTCTCATTCTATTTGTCGAACGATCTGTTTCTTTATATATATGGCTATCTCTCTATCTCTGTATCTAATTCCTTCTATCTGTTGATCTGTGTATCTACATGTCCATCTCTCTCTACATCTATCTGGCTGTCTGTCTTAGTTTCTTTGTGTGCTTTCTTTTTTTTTGTCTATCTATCTATTTATCAAGCTAAGATACTTTCTCTTCTTTCCAGTCCCCGAAATTTTCTCACTCTCTCGTTTACATACTGTATAGGGATTCTAATTATATATATTATATATATAATTATATAATATATGTATTTATGTATATATATATATATATATATATATATATATATATATATATATATATATAATATTATATGTATATATATATATATATATGTATATATATATATATATATATATATATATATATATATATAATATATATATATATATATATATATATATATTATATATATATATATACATTATATGTATATATATATATATATATATATATATATATATATATATATATATATATATATATAATATATATATATATATATATATATATATATATATATATATATATATATATATATATATATATATATATATAATATATATATATTATATGTGTGTGTGTGTGTGTGTGTGTGTGTGTGTGTGTGTATACATATATATGTATATATATATACACATATACACACATGTATATATGTTGTGTGTGTATATGTGTGTGTGTGTGTCAACAGCGAAAGAGAGCGAGAGAGAAGTATATAGACGAAAAATATAGACAAAAATATATACACATATAGATGCAAGCAGACGAATAGGTAGATATAAAAAGAGATAGAGATATATAAATAATATAAAACATAAGCCCAGCCTGTGTGTGTACGCAAGCATACGCACATGCACCTAAATACCCGTACACGGCTTCTATTACACCTTTGTCGCCGCTCGTAATCCGGCCCTTTCTTCACCTCACTCGGCTTGACAGGCTCACAAGAACACGGGGGCGGGGGGGGGGGAGGAGGAGGGGAGAGGGGAGTGGTCGAGAAGGGGAGGGAGAGTGGAAGGGGACGAGAGGGTGGGAGTGAGAGAGAGAGAGAGAGTGGAGGGGGGGGGGAGGGAGGGAGGGGAGAGGGGAGAGGGAGGGAGGGGAGGGAGAGTGGGATGGGAAGAGGGCGGGAGGGGGAGGGGCGTGGGGGAGAATAAGGGAGAATTTGCCTTGTATCCAAAATAGACTGATAAACTTTCAGTGTTGAAGCTATATTACAGAGCGAAGGGGGGGGGGAGGGTATAGGGAGG
>NW_020869438.1:173250-183250 GCF_003789085.1 Penaeus vannamei | reverse complement strand
TATTTGTGTGTGTGTGTGCTCGAATGTGTTTATGTGTGTACGTTTGCCTTTATGTGTGTGCATGTATACTTGTGTATGTGTGCATGTATGATATGTTCGTGCATGTATACCTGTATATGTGCATGTATACATCTACGTGAATACATTGTTCTGAGATTCGAATTAGTCGACGACAACAATAATCATAAACCTATGACAACTCACAACAGAAAATGTCGGAAAAACGGAATAAAATCAAGCAGTTCTCGTGAACAAAAATACTGTACCATGCGCTTATGAAAAAGGTCACCTGTTTAATATGCTGTGCTGTAATATATATCAACAGGGTACAGCATAGTTTCTGGCTTACATGACCAGCAGCGCAAAATTACCGTTTGGCGTGCGGCGATGAATGGAAATGCAAAATAATGTAAAGCAAAAAAAGGAAAACCACGACACATAGAATGAAGATGGAATGTGGAAAGAATAGATAATGAGAACCAAAATATAGAACAAAAATCTGTAATAAGAATAAAGAGGAGGAAGAGTTGGGGGAAGTGGAGGAGAAGAAGAAAAATTGGAAGAAGATAGGGAGGAGGAATAGGAGGAGGATAAGAAAAAGGAGAAGAATTGGACGAAGAGAGGGAGGAGCAGGAAGTAGAAGAAGGAAGAAAGAAGAAAGAAAGAAGGAGGAGAAAGAAGAAAAGAGGAAATAAAGAAACAGGGGGGTTAGAAAAAAGAGGAACATAAACAAGAAACACGAGTTGAAGAAGAGAAAGAAGAAAAAGAAGATGAGAAGAGGAGAAGGAGGATAAAGTAGAAGAAAAAAAAAATCAAACAGGAAGAGAGGAAGGGGAAGGAAAAAAGAAGAAGTAGAAGAGAAGAAGGAAGAAGAAGAAAAACAGGAAGGGGAAGAAGAAGAAGAAGAAGAGAAACGGGAAAAGGGGAAGAAAAACAAATAAAACAGGAGGGAGAAGGGGAAGAAGAAGAAAAAGTAGTAGTAGTAGAAGAAGAAGAGAAGAAGACTAAAGAACAGTCGGAGGAGCAGAAGGGAGAAGAAAGAAAAGGGAAGAAAAAGAAGAAGAAGTCCAAGAAAGTCCCTCCCAACAACAGGCGGCGAGCATCAAGAGCATCATACCCAATAACCATAGCGATAAACCTTCGCTCGTAACAAGATGGTAGAAATAACAGTAATATTCGTCATTCGCCCCCCCCCCGGCCACCCACCCCCACCCGCCCATACCCTTCGCCATTTGCCCCCCCCCTCCCCCACCCACGCCCATACCCTTCGTCTCCTCCCCCCCATCCCCTTCCCGTCTAACCTCTCAATCCTTATATAGGTGTAGGATTACGATATGGAGGGGGGGGGGTATGGAGGGTAGGGGATGGGGATGGGATGATGGGAGGGAGGGAAAGAGGGTGGGAGGGAAGGAGGGAAGGAGGGAGGGAAGGGAAGAAAGGAAGGAGGGAAGGAGGGGAGGAAGGAGGGGGAGAGAGAGAGAGAGAGAGAGAGAGAGAGAGAGAGAGAGAGAAGAGAGAGAGAGAGAGAGAGAGAGAAGAGAGAGAGAGAGAGAGAGAGAGAGAGAGAGAGAGAAAGAGAGAGAGAGAGGAGAAAAGTTCTTCGTAATCCCCTCTTTCTCTCCTCCTCTTTCTGATTCTCTAACCTTTCCTCTTTGACCCCATTTTCCTCAGCTTGTTCCCTCATACCTTACCCTCCTCTCCCTCTTCCCCTTTCTTTCCATCCCCTCTTCCCATTGCCATAACCTACAAACACACACTAACCCCCCAAAAAAGAAAAAAAAAAAAAGAAAGGAAAAAAGACACACAAAAACACCCTTATTCAATTGTCTCCGTCCCCTCATCCTTCCCCCCTCCCCCCTCATCCTTCCCCACCCCTCCCTTCCCTCACACCCCTCCTTATCCCTCGCCTTCCCTCCCCTTCCCCCTCTATCCCTATTCCCTTACATGGTTGTAAAGGGAACACAGCGTAGGGTGTTTTCTGTCACCCTTCGGAATGGCGGCTCTCGGATAACCCTGTATTGCCCCACGTTCTCTGGCTTGGAGGAACGTTGAGAAACGCCTTTATCTCGCTATTTGGATGTGGTTATCACTTGATGCTGCTGTTGGTGTCCGTGATCTCATCTCTGTTATAGTTTGTTATCATTATCATTGTTGTTTGTTATTGTTGGGGTTGTTATCGTGATTATTATTGCTGTTGGTGTTGTTATCATTACCAGCAGTATACTGCCCATCACCATCGTCATTGATATTATTGTCAATATGATTATCAATATTATTATTTCTGGTGTTATTGTTGTTGTTGTTTTTTATATCATCATTATTATTATCATTATTGTCATTATAATTTTTTAATATTATTATTGTTATCATCATTATTATTGTTGTTGCTGCTGTTATCATTATCATTATTTTTATCGTAATTATTGTTGTGATAAATCAGTTATTATCATTATTATTACTATCATTATTATCGTTGTTGCTTTTGATATTGTTATTATTACATTGTATGGTAATTATGATTACCATATTATTATTACTATTATCATTTCCATTATCACCATTATCATATGATTATCATTATTATCATTGTTATCATTATTGTCATTATTATAATCATCATTCTTATTACTATTTCACTATCATCATTAACATCATAACTATCACTGCAATAGTTATAGATACAATTGATGTTCTTTTGATAGCTTTGTTATCATTATCATCAATATCATTAGCAATATCATAATCATAATTATTAACATTACTGCTATGTACTCCTCCTTATCATTATCATAACTGTTATTGTTGTCTTAACATTAATCATATTTTCAATAACATTATCATCTTTGTTATCTTATTCGTCATCACTATCACTATCATTATCATCTTCCTCATCATCACTATCGTTATCATTATCACGGTTATTCTCACTCACTTCTTCCTCTTCCACATTATCATCCCCACCCCTTCTCCCTCCATCTCACTATGTTGTCCAATTTCTTAATATCACTTGCTCATCAATCTTCAAATTTTTCAAAACCTGATTTCCTTTTCATATTACAGGAGCGTTATTAGTGACGCTAAATAGAAATAAAAATAAAACGTATTTAGAAAATGCCAAACTGATCACCCCACTTTGTATGCAAATAGATTACTCTAACAGGAATATTCATGACTTTTCATTAAACTTATGTGCGTGTGTACGCTACAGTACACGATATCTATGAAAGGAAATATTATTTGACAATTTACAGTACGTGTTAATGGTAAATTGTTCTGTTGGTAATGACCTTTGAAAGTCCTTTTTTAAAAAATGTTATGATGGAGTTTTGCTTACTCGTTTTCGTTCAGTTTGGTGCCATTTGTTTTTTTTAAGGGTAACTATGGCAATTACGTTTTTATATTTAATTTTTATTTATTCATTTTTTTGAGTTTTTAAGGGGAGAGATGGTTATTACTACGAGATTTTGAGGAAAATTAAACATATTTCTTGTATTGTATTGGCATTACATTCTGAAGTACATTATGTAAATAATGATTTTTATGATATATACTGTAAAAGTCACCTGCATTTATATTTGCATGCCTATATACAATATTTCATATATATATATATATATAATATATATATATATATATATATATATATATATATATATATATATGTGTGTGTGTGTGTGTGTGTGTGGTGTGTGTGTGTGTGTGTGTGTGTGTGTGTGTGTGTGTGGTGTGTGTGTGTGTGTGTGTGTGTGTAAAATCCATCACTCAAGCACCTACACTTTCTATCGCACACATTAAAGAAGGTAAAGGCACAAACCCTCCTTGGACAGTCAGCATAGAGCCGGCATTCCCACGCTGATTAATTTAGACGTTGCACTTCACGCCAGGCTCTCTCCAGGTCAGGTAATTCTCTCAACTTCCTCGCGGAATTCGCCACTTGATAGAAGTCTCTCCCTGTTGCAAATGCTACGCGTGCAATGCAACTAAGCCTAGTTAGGTGAGGGACCCGGGTGTGTGAGGCGCTTATTGGTCTGTTTTCTTCCCTACTTCTTGTTCTTTATCATCTTCCTCTTCTTCTTTACGGGGGAGGGTATTCTTTGTGTTTCTCTCTCTGTCTGTCTGGTTCTTCCTCTTCTCTCTCTCTCTCTCTCTCTCTCTCTCTCTCTCTCTCTCTCTCTCTCTCTCTCTCTCTCTCTCTCTCTCTCTCTCTCTCTCTAACTCTAATTCTCTTCCACCTTGGCCCACTTCTACATATTTTTTTCGTGTCCCTTTCTCCTTCCTAACACTTAGCACTGATCGGTCTCTTTCTTTCTTTCTCTACCTCTTCCTCTTAACTCTATCGACAGAAAAAATTGCTTTATCGGTCTCTTTTTCTTCCTCTTCTCAACTTCGCTAATATGACATTTGCCTAATCGGTCTCTTTCTCTCTCCTCAACAGGTAATAATTCCCGAGGTGACATCCCAGTGGCCAGGTAAGTGCCAATCAAGTATCGAGAGGGCCAATGAGGAGTCAAGTGTGCCATCACGTCCAATCAGGTGCAAAGGATGCTTGATAGGTGCCACCTGTGCCTATCAGCTTCAGAGAGGTTCAATCAAGACTGCCGATTAGGAATAGAGGTCACCAAGGAGTGCCTACAGTGCCAGACAGGTGCAAATAAAGGCAGAAGATGACAATCAAATGCAAATCCGCGGACCATCTTTTCAGTCAGATGAAAAGAAGGCCCATCCCTTCCCTAAAAAGCCACTTAATTGCTAAAAATTGTCAACAAAATGCCAGTCAGCTGCCCTAAGAGTCTATTAGGTGCCAAAAGGACAGTCAGCTGACCATAGTGCTGATCATGTGCCAGAGTGCTAATCAGGTGAGTGCCAAACTTGGCTCTCAGTCGGAGAACACACCTTTACTTTAAAGATTTTCGCTTCTGTTTAGAATTAAAGACAAAATGCAGGTGGAATTCTTAATGATGTGAATAAGGATTTTCTTAAGGAATATATATATATGCGTGTGTGTATGTGTGGGTGTGTACACACCCACACCCACACACACATACACAAACACACATATGTAAGTAAGTATATATACTTATATATATATATATATATATATATATATTATATATATATATATATATATATATATATATATATATATATATATATATATATATATATATATATATATATATATATATATATATATATATATATATATATATATATATATATATTATATTATATATATATATATATATATATTAGATAGATAGATAGATAGTCTACCTGGAAGCAAAGTAATCCACCTACATTTCACTCTCCGTAAGAGAACATACAAGAAAGATTCGTAAAATTGGGCAGACCAAATCGCTGTGAAAATATAATGAATGTTGAATTAAGATCACGCATTAGGCTGACCTGAACCGGAAAGACCAACAGAGGACAAAATGGCTCTAATGAGGTGTCTATATCATTTTCTTCTGTTTTTTCTCTCTCTTTCTGTCAGCTCTTTATCGTTCTTTTCTCTCTACTTTTTCTTCTGTTTTTTTTTTATCTTGTTTCCTTTTATTTGTCTATATCTTTTCTTTTGCTTTTTTAAAATCTTTTATTTGTTTTTTAATTGCTTCCTTTATTTCATTTTCCTCTCTTCTGTCTCTGTCTGTATGTCTGTCTGTCTGTTTGTCTGTCTCTGTCTGTCTGTCTGTCTGTCTCTCTCTCTCTATCTATCTTTCGCTTTAACTCTCTATCTATATCCATCTATCTATCGCTCTCTCAATCTCCTCCCCCCCTCTCTCTCTATCTATCTATCTGTCTATCAATGTATTTATCTCTCTATATCATTCTATCTCGATCTTTCTTTTTGTCTGTCTGTCTTGCTCTGTCTTGCTGTATCTATCTACCACTTGCGCTCCCTTTCCCTCCCTCCCTTTCGCCTTTTTTCTCTCTTCATAGTCATTGTTTTCCTGTGCTTTCGATACCATCTCTTTCGGAGACTTTTCTATTTCTTTCTGTCTCCGCCATTCTCTTTGTTAGCTGAAGTTTGTTTCGCTCTCCTTTTATTCTTTTCCTACCTCGGACCCCTTCTCTGTCTATGTACCTATCTATCGTTGTCTATTGCTCTCTCTTTTTTTTTATCTATCTTTCTCGCTTTCTCCCTTTTTTTTTTATCTCTCTTTCTCGCTTTTTTTCCCTCTCTCTGTCTCTCCGTCTCTCTCTCACTCTCTTTCTCTATGTCTATCTATCTATCTATCTACATATCTATCTATCTGTCTATCTATCTATCTATCTATCTATATTTATAAATGCCTATCTGTACATCGACCTGTTTATCTATTCATATCTACAATTCAATCCCTAACCCCTCCGTCTTTCACCCTCTATTCCTCATTCCCTCCCTCACCTACCCTTTCTCCCTACCTCCCTCACCCTCCCTTTTATTCCCTCCCTTACCCTTCCTTCCTCGCAGTATCTTCCTCTCTCTCTCTTTCCATCCTCGCAGTCTCTTCCTCTCTCTCTCTTTCCTTCCTCGCAGTCTCTTCCTCTCTCTCTCTTTCCTTCCTCGCAGTCTCTTCCTCTCTCTCTCTCTCCTTTACTTCTTCTTCCTTTTTTTCCTCTCCCTCCTCCAAACACTAACTCCCTCCCTCCCTCTCCCTCCTCTCACTCCGACTTCCCCTCCTGCTCCTCCCCTCCCTCCCTTCCTCCCTCCCCTACTCCACCCCCCCTTCCCTACCCCCCCCCCCTCTCATTTCCCAATACGCCCAATAACATTAACGAAAAAAAAGGGACAAATAATAAAATAAAAGTCAAAAGACCAACGAAATCCTACGTGAGTTAACTATTAAAAGGAACATACACACATACACAACACACATATGTAAGTAAGTATATATATACTTATATATATATATATATATATATATATATATATATATATATATATATATATATATATATATATATATATTATATATATATATATATATATATATATATATATATATATATATATATATATATATATATATATATATATATATAATATATATATATATATATATATATAGATAGATAGATAGATAGTCTACCTGGAAGCAAAGTAATCCACCTACATTTCACTCTCCGTAAGAGAACATACAAGAAAGATTCGTAAAATTGGGCAGACCAAATCGCTGTGAAAATATAATGAATGTTGAATTAAGATCACGCATTAGGCTGACCTGGACCGGAAAGACCAACAGAGGACAAAATGGCTCTAATGAGGTGTCTATATCATTTTCTTCTGTTTTTTCTCTCTCTTTCTGTCAGCTCTTTATCGTTCTTTTCTCTACTTTTTCTTCTGCTTTTTTTTTTTTTATCTTGTTTCCTTTTATTTGTCTATATCATTTTCTTCTGTTTTTCTCTCTCTTTCTGTCAGCTCTTTATCGTTCTTTTCTCTCTTTTTTTCTTTTGCTTTTAAAAAATCTTGTTTTCTTTTATTTGTTGTCTTAATTACTTCCTTTATTTTATTTTCCTTTCTTTTCTGTCTCTGTCTCTGTCTGTCTGTCTGTCTGTTTGTCTGTCTCTCTCTCTATATATATATATGTCTGTCTCTCTCTCTCTATATATATATATGTCTGTCTCTCTCTATATATATTGTCTGTCTCTCTCTCTCTATCTATCTTTCGCTTTAACTCTCTATCTATATCTATCTATCTATCGCTCTCTCAATCTCCCCCCTCTCTCTCTCTCTATCTATCTGTCTATCAATGTACTTATCTCTCTATATCATTCTATCTCGATCTTTCTTTTTGTCTGTCGGTCTTGCTCTGTCTTGCTATATCTATCTACCACTTGCGCTCCCTTTCCCTCCCTCCCTTTCGCCTTTTTCTCTCTTCATAGTCATTGTTTTCCTGTGCTTTCGATACCATCTCTTTCGGAGACTTTTCTATTTCTTTCTGTCTCCGCCATTCTCTTTGTTAGCTGAAGTTTGTTTCGCTCTCCTTTTATTCTTTTCCTACCTCGGACCCCTTCTCTGTTTATGTACCTATCTATCGCTGTCTATCGCTCTCTCTTTTTTTTTTCTCTCTCTTTCTCTCGCTTTCTCCCTTTTTTTTTCTCTCTCTCTTTCTAGCTTTTTTTCTCTCTCTCTTGTCTCTGTCTATTCGTCTCTCTCACTCTCTTCTCTCTATGTGTATCTATCTATCTATCTATCTACATATTATCTATCTGCCTATCTATCTATCTATCTATATTTATAAATGCCTATCTGTACATCGATCTGTTTATCTATTCATATCTACAATTCAATCCCTAACCCTCCGTCTTTCACCCTCTTTCCTCAGTCCCTCCCTCACCTACCCTTTCTCCCTACCTCCCTCACCCTCCCTTTTATTCCCTCCCTCAACTTTCCTTCCTCGCAGTCTCTTCTCTCTCTCTCTTTCCTTCCTCGCAGTCTCTTCCTCTCTCTCTCTTTCCTTCCTCGCAGTCTCTTCCTCTATCTCTCTCTCTCCTTTACTTCTTCTTCTTTTTTTTCCTTCCTTCCTCCAAACACTAACTCCCTCCCTCCCTCTCCCTCCTCTCACTCCGACTTCCCTCCCTCCTCCTCCCCCCTCCCCTCCTTCCTCCCTCCCCTAGTCCACCCCCCACCTACCCTACCCTACCCCCCCTCTCATTTCCCAATACGCCCAATAACATTAACGAAAAAAAAGGGACAAATAATAAAATAAAGTCAAAAGACCAACGAAATCCTACGTGAGTTAACTATTAAAAGGAAGTCGTTCGGCGCCGCTCCTGCCACGAGGCGCAACGCAGATAAAACTAATACTAAAGACACTGTCATTCCCGTTACGATGAGCTGGTCTTGATCCCTTCGGCGGGAAGGCGGTGCTCGCTGCGCCAGGGCAGGCTCACTCTCTCTCTCTCTCTCTCTTTCTCTTTCTCTGTGTGTCTCTGTCTCTGTTTCTCTCTCTATTTCTGTCTCTGTCTCTGTTTCTCTCTGTCTCTGTCTCTGTCTCTGTCTCTGTCTTTGTCTCTGTCTCTCTCTCTCTTTCTCTGTCTGTTTCTCTTTCTCTCTCTCTCTGTCTCTGTCTCTGTCTTTCTTTCTCTTTCTCTGTCTCTGTCTGTGTCTCTGTCTCTGTCACTGTCTCTATCTCTGTCTCTGTCTCTCTCTCTCCTTCTCTGTCTCTGTCTCTATCTTTCTCTCTCTCTCTCTTTCTCTTTCTCTGTCTCTGTCTTTCTTTTTCTTTCTCTGTCTCTGTCTGTGTCTCTGTCTCTGTCACTGTCTCTACCCCTGTCTCTGTCTCTGGCTCTGTCTCTCTCTGTCTCTGTCTGTGTCTCTTTCTCTGTCAGTCTCTCTTTCTCTCTCTCTCTTTCTCTGTCTCTGTCTCTCTTTCTCTTTATCTCTCTCTCTTTCTCTGTCTCTCTCTCTCTTTCTCTGTCTCTGTCTCTATCTTTCTCTCTCTCTCTCTCTCTCTTTTCTCTCTCTCTTCTCTGTCTCTGTCTCTGTCTTTGTCTGTCTACTGTCTGTCTGTCCCTCTCTCTCTCTCTCTCTCTCTCTCTCTCTCTCTCTCTCTCTCTCTCTCTCTCTCTCTCTCTCTCTCTCTCTCTCTCTCTCTCTCTCTCTCTCTCTCTCTCTCTCTCTCTCTCTCTCTCTCTCTCTCTCTCTCTTCTCTCTCTCCCCCCTCCCCCCTCTCTCTCACCTCTCTCTCTCTCTCTCTCTCTCTCTCCCCCCCCCCTCCTCTCTCTCTACCTGCCTTCCCTTCTTCCTCTGTTCGGCCTTTTCCCTTTCTCTCTCTCATCCTTCTTTGTTATCCTATCAGCTACCGTTTATGCCTCAGCAAACACCCTTCTCTTCTCTTGCACTGCTTAATTCCTCTTTGCACGTCCGTCCTTGGTTTTTAATAGTATCCCCTTCTGACATTCCCGTTTTCCTTTCCTATCGCCTCTCCCTCTCTGTTTATTGCTGCTTTTGCGTTCATCTTTTATTTTTTGCACATTTTTTTTTTCTCTTGGTCTCTTAGTCTCTATCTGTTGT
>NW_020869438.1:158250-160750 GCF_003789085.1 Penaeus vannamei | reverse complement strand
ATGTGAATTTACGTCTCTTCGCATGCCAAAAACGAGAGAGAAAAAAAACCCGATGTTTGTGTGCACGAAGAACTTTGACAAATCACAGCATTCTTCCCGGTAACGGCAGACCGAGTTCATCCCAAGTAACATCAAACTTCCACTAACATGAAGCCAAACTTCCTGCCCTCCAGTAGGCCCTTCGCCCAGTATGTTCATTTATGCAAATGGCCGCATTAGTCATTCCTGGAGCAAAGAATTTCTGGAGTTTTAACCCCCTCACTCAGGAACGTGAGGAGGGAGAGGTAGTGGGAAAGGGGGAGGGGGAGAGGAAGAGAGACAAAGAGGGGGAAATGAGGGAGAGGGAGAGAGAGAGAGAGAGAGAGAGAGAGAGAGAGAGAGAGAGAGAGAGAGAGAGAGAGAGAGAGAGAGAGAGAGAGAGAGACTCGAAATGTATCCTGATGTGGTAGTTTAAATCCAATAGACCTTATTTGTCGCTATGCCCCTTGTTCATGAGAGAGAGAGAGAGAGAGAGAGAGAGAGAGAGAGAGAGAGAGAGAGAGAGAGAGAGAGAGAGAGAGAGAGAGAGAGAGAGAGAAATAGACCGACTTAACTTACTTAAATGCCGAACGAAGTCCAATACCTTCTCTTACAGTGTCTCGTCAAATTACTCACTGATTCGGTTAGTACTTAAACATGAGTACTGATGACCTTAGACAAGTCTCAGGACGACTTACGGCCGGGCTTTAGTACTGCTGACATGGGTTGGACTCCGTCACTGCCTGGGGCTATAACGGCAGCTTTAGTAACTGTTCTTCTCGGTTGCGGGAAGCGAGGTCCGTTAAATTCAATAATGTTCTGAATTTCCCCACTACCGGCTTAAATGTCTGATACTTCCTTTTTTTCCTGTTTTTTTTATTAAATCCTTTTTCGTTTGTGGGCTAAATCTGCTACGCGTTTTAAATTTTAAAGTAGAAATTCCTTATTTTGAATTTACACGTGACTATGAATTTACACGTGACGCATGCCGACGCAATTAGGAACCAAATGCCAATAATTCATGACAGAACATGGAAAAACAACAACAACAACAAAAAAACAGCAGTAAAAAACTCCCAAACAGTACCTATCCCCCTTCAAAGACAATCAACCACCCCGAAACAAGCAAATCAATCAAATTTCAAAAAAAGAATACAATAACCGAAAAAAAATGATAGACAAAAACAAAACAAAACAACAAAAAAAACAAATAAAACACCAAAAGAATTTAGCCCACATATAAACAACCCCAAAACAAATAAAAAGAAACAAAACCCAGCCATTAAACAGCAACAACAATAACAACACGGAAGAACACCACGAGAACAACAACAAAAAAAAAACCGAATCCTTAGCACAAGAACAAGTAAAAGAGCGGCATGTGCGAAATCCCGCCCGTAAATTCCATAACACTCGACGGCAAAGCAAAGTAATAAAGGTTCTTTTTTCGAATAAGACATAAAGATAAGGTGCAAGATAAAGGTATTTTCCTCGGAATATAATAGTCAGTGGATCTCCTCCCTCCACCATCCTCTTTCTTGTATTATTCCTGTCCTGTCCTTATGGAAATCGCTATATCTTGCTGTTCTCTCTCTCATCTTTTTTTATCTGTTTGTTCCTTCTCTTTTCCTCTATGCGTGTCTATCTATCTTATCTATCTATCTCCCTCTTTCGCCACTCTTTCCGGCAAAGGCAGTTTTCGTAAGACAGCGTTCGAACGCCGCGTAAATCGAAGGGGGAGGGGGGGAGGGGGTAAGGGGGAGGGGAGTAAGGTCGCCTTTTCTCGCTCTCCTTCCGTCGCGGAGTCTGTGTCCTTTTGGGAATTTCTCTTTCTGTGTCTTTGTCTTTGTCTGTGTCTCTCGATGGGTGTTTTTGTCCCTTCTGTGTCTAAGTTCCTTGGTCTCTCTCTCTATTTTTTTCTTTCTGTGTGTTGTCTCTTTCTCTCTTTCTCCTCTCTGTGTATGTGTATATATATACATACATATATATTTATTTATAAATATATCGTTTTCTATTTCCTCCCCCCCCCTCTCTCTCTCTCTCTCTCTCTCTCTCTCTCTCTCTCTCTCTCTCTCTCCTCTCTCTCTCCCTCTCTCTCTCTCTCTCTCTCTCTCTCTCTCCCTCTCTCTCTCCTCTCTCTCCTCTCTCCCCCTCTCTCCCTCTCTCTCCTTCATCATCCATCCGAACGCCAACTCTGAGCGAACGAAAATTTTTGGGAAGAGACGATCTCTGTGGCGATGAATCGTAAATTCGTGTGATGCACATTTTTGAAACACGTTAGACGGGCGGTTTCAGTGGTTAGGGTCGCGGGCTGCGTTAAGCGCCGAGTTTTGTTCCTTTACTAAATTTGATAATGGAATTGGGTACAAGGATTTTTCAGTGTGTCTTTGCGTATATATATATATATATATATATATATATATATATATATATATATATATATATATATATATATATATATATATATATATATATATATATA
>NW_020869438.1:130750-148250 GCF_003789085.1 Penaeus vannamei | reverse complement strand
GGGGGGTAGTTCTTATCTCGTCAAAATGATTCCCCCAACTTGGCAATGCGACAGCGAACGTAGAAAACCCCTCGGAGAAGATTATGTACAATAAAGACACATTGCTTGGTGCACTACCTTCACCGGTGCCAAAAGAACCGTGTCACTCGAAAGCATGTTGCGTATCACGAGGAGTATCGATGTGGTGGTTTTTTCAGTGGGGATAGAGAGAGTTACTCGCGCCCATTGGCGATGCTATTTAGTCTGCGTCTCGCTGTCGTTATTCTCCTAGTTGACTCAAGGCTGAGTTTGGTATGTAAATGAAAATCCTAGATCTGCTCCCGGTTTTAATTGTGTTTGGTGTGCTTATGTGTATCATGAATATGTTCTTTGCGTCTCTGCTCTCTCTCTTTTCCCCTGTTATACCTCTCTCTCTCGTCTATACATCCATCACAGAATCTACAATGCGTTTTCGCGTCTCTTCGTCCGGATCATCTCCTGGGCGTGCTCTCTTCTCCAGGTTTATGTGAGCGACTTACGCAGCTAATTACAAACCGAACTTTCTATCTCTTCTTGTCGTGGTCGCGGCTTCTTCTGAGTTCGCTGTAAAGTCTGCGCGGAATTAGCGTTGGCTCTAGTAGGAACACTAATTAATCGCTTCGATGAGAGAGGGCTGTTTCCTGGAGTTGGGTGATCGGCGGCACGAGCAGCTAATAGGTGCGGGTCATTAGTACTGATACAGATGTATATCTCCTCTACGTCATCTCTCGATTCTCTCTCCTCGCACACACCACCGCTCCAAAGACATATACTATAATATTATGTATCGTATATAACCACGTGAGAGACAGATAGCTATGCAGTGAAAATGAGAAGTCTTCTCTTATTCCAAATCTGTTTTACGTCTGATTTTTGGGCAAACGAATCCTCATATTTGATACTTCTTGTATTCCAATATTGAAATGCTTTCCATAAACACAGTTACGAGGAGAGCTCGTACAAAATTTATATTCATTGATAATAGACTGTATTATTTTATTGAGACACACATTAGCACCACACGCAAAAATTAAAAGATAGCTAATATTCAGCCATTAAATCCATCAGAACAAATATTTACCTCCATTTCAAAGTCAAACACAAGTTATTGCAGAATTATCAAAGCAAACGCTCTATCGACCTCAATTCATTTTCGAATCGTGGCGATGTGCGTTGATGTTGTTATTCATACCATTTCTCATTCATCGTGTGGAGGTTTTGTTTCATCGTATCAATTGTGGGCTGTTCCTACAGCAGCGCGAGGGAAAGGGAAGGGAAGGGAAGGGGGAAGGGGAAGGTTGAGAGGAGGCGGAAAGGAAAGGCTGAGGGGAAGGGAAGGCACACGGAATCTATGCAAGGGGGGAGGGAAGATGTGTAGAAGGGGGAGTGGGGTTTGTGTAAGACGGGCAGAAGACGACTAAGGGGGTGTGTGATAGAGTCCTCTGTAGGGGAGACGGGCGCAGAAAGGAACGGCTGCAGGGGCAAGGTTGATACGGGTGAAGGGGGATGTTTGGTGTGGAAGGAGGTTAGGGGGAGGGGGGGGGCCGGCAAGGAGACCAAGGCGCGCGGCGATGGAGGGGATTGGGAATGAGAGAGGTGCGAGGCAGACGCGTCTTGAGGAGGGGGAAGAGGGGAATGGAAGGCGTTGGGGGGTGATAGTGTAGGGAGGGGGATAGGTGGTAAGCGCAAGACAACTTGGAGGGGGGGGGGAGGTTTGGAGGGGAGCGGGAAGGGGAAAGGCTGAGGGGAAGGGGGAAGGGGAAGAGATGGGGGAAAGAGCAATGAGTAGTTCCAAATTCAAGCGTATTTAAGGTTGAAGTAGATATAACGGGCGGGGAGGTCGAAGTGGGAGGGGGGAAGGGAAGGCTGAGGGGGAGAGAAATATATTAATCAAACTAAGACGCGTATTTGACTAGGAGACTACTCTGATGCTGTTTTGGGTTTGGCAACAAATTACTTGGCTACTTGTGAAAGAATACAGAATAAGAATTAGAATCGGAATACACGAGATATAGACGATGATAAGAATTATCTGAGAAAGCGATTGATGAAAGTGGCATGAATGATAAGAATTGGATAAGTGATGACAGAAAATGATATATTGCCTACTATGAAAAATTAATATGAATATTGATTAGATGGAAAATGATAATAATGATCGATCAATGGTGACTTTATATAATTTCATTATGAGCTATGAGAAAAATAGGTAAATGGAGCAATTGAAACTGAAAAGAAAATGGGAAACAAGAAAACATGAACCAAGCAGAGAAACGAAAACGCAAAAACAGGCATCGACCCTCAATCAAAGAATAACGAGGAAAGCGCCAAATAGACAACAAAAAGAGTGGCCGACAAAAATCGTAGACTATAGAAATGCTATCAATGAGAAGAAAAATCGGAGGAGCCAATCATCACACGCATAACTACTACACAACACACAAATAAAGAGAGAGGAGAAGGATAGGGGAAGAAGCAAGGAGACAACGGCCGCACACAGATGGTGAAAGATAAAGTAGCACGAATCACAAAATAAAAATAAATACAGTAAAGAAGAAGAGAATAGGGAAAGAAACAAGGGTTAAACTCAGAAGAGAACGAAGAAAGAACAAGGAGAACTGCGCGCTGAACCAGCGAGGATGCACAAATAAGAAAGAAGAAGAAGAAGCGAAAAGAAAACCAGGTGGTAAAACTCAGAAGAGAAAGAAAAGTATTTTAAAAGGAGCACCCACCTCGCGCCCTGCCGAATCACAATTTAACATATCAAAAACAAAGAAAGGAAAAGAAGAAGAAGAAGAAGAAACAGTGAAAAACTCAAGAGAGAGAAGAAGAAAAGAAACAAAGAGGCTCTGAAAACTTGGACAGCGCCCGACCCGAATCACAAAAAAGGAAGAAGATAGAAGGAAGAGAAAAAAAAGAAAACAGGGTGGATAAAACTCAGAAGAGGAGAAGAAAGAAAAAACTCGGGGCGCGATATCGTCGAATAAAGCGGATAGTGGGTATAGACCCGAATCACAAAACAGTAAAAGGAAAGAAGAAGGGCAAGAAAAGTAAAAACAGGTGTAAAACTCAGAAAGGAGATCAAAGAAAGCAAAGAACACGTGATTCTAAGTGAGAGAAATAGCGCCCGCCTATTAACCGAATCACAAAACAAAGAAAGAAGAAGAAAGAGAGAGAAACGAGGAATCACGCGCAGCTATATATATGAAAGAAAAAAGAGATATATAAGACTGCTTATGTAAACTAAAAGAAGAGAGAGAAGAAAAATCGAAAAGCACGGGAGGGAACCTCGTCGGCGGCAGCCCATCAAACAATCCGACTCAAACAAAACAAAGAAAAAAAGAAGATACCAAAGACAGGAAGAAGCAAGAAGACAGAATCAACAGAAAAGAGTCGTGTAGTTAACTCAAAAGAGAAGAAAAGAACAAGGAGGAAACTGCGCGACCACATACGCGAGACCACCTGGTCCAAACAGAAATCGCGCAATTCCAAAAGTGGAGGAGCCCCCATCCGTGGTTGACCCACCACGTGGCAAGGCGGGAGAGAGTGGAACCGTATCTTATCGAGTGTACTGACACTAAACACTTTGTCTGCTATTTTGGGGGGTATCGTAGGCCCATGATGAGATAGATTCGTTTTCATCGGCTTGTCGCTCAGAGCATTCACTCTTCAACACTCAATTAATCTGAGCTTGAGTGAAGGGACCTGTCGCCGAGACCTCCCGTGACCCGTTCCAGACAGGTCAGGCGAGTCTTCCGCACTGCAACCTGTCTTACTTACCATGTTGATGTTGCTACCGGGTCCGTTGCTGAAGTAAATGGTGCTCTTTTGCATCGTTAGTTGACAGTGTGATGGCGTTTGGGTGTTTTTTTTTAGTGATGTTTCTGCAATGGCTTATTAGAAACTTTTTTTTTTGAAGTGGTGTAGTTGTAATAGTCTGTTTGAAGGACTTGTTGAAAAGATGTCTTGAGTTTTGTATTGACTTTTTTTTTGAGAAGCTTTACGAATTGTAATTTTTTTTTATTTTTTTTATTATTATTTTTTTTTACTTGAGAACTTTTGACTTGTTTTGGAATGCAGAATATTGCTTTGATTGTTTTCTCTCATGGTGTCTTACTGCGATTTTTTTTTCGTTCCTGAAGTCTTACTGTGGTGGAAATAAATCATTCTTTTATCTTCCTCCTTTCCTATATTTGACTTATATCCCATAGTATCTCAATTTAATTGGCGAAATCTCCGAGACACTCACTCCACCTTTTCCTCGGAGTCGATCGTTTGATTTATTTAGTGAAGGCGTGTTTAACTAGGGGCTTTAAATCATCATCTATGTTACTTATTTATCAAACTAATCTCTCAACCGCGCCCTTTTCTTTGTCTCTCTCTCTGTCTCTGTTTCCGTTTATTTGTCTGTCTATCTGTCTGTCTGTCTCTTATCTCCTCTCATCTGTTCTTGTTCCTTGTCTGTTTGTCTGTCCTATCTGTCTGTCTGTCTCTCTCCCTCTACTCTACTCCTTCTCTCCTTCNTGTGCTCTGTGTGTTGTGTGAGTGTGTGGATGAAGTGAGCTGAAGCTGTGTGGTGTGTGTGTGTGTGTCTATGTGTGTGTGAGCGTGTGTGTTGCGTCTAATGTAATGTGTGTGTTGTCTATGTGTGTGTTTACGTGTGTGGTGTGTGTACGTGTGTGTGTGTTGTTTGTCTATGTGTGTGTGCAGTCCGCGGCTGACAGTCGCATCCCAGCCCTCGCTCCGTGCCTCTCGTCCAACAAAAGTGGATTTTACCACCGGTGTATGGTATCGCCGAGCCCACATCGCCCTAATTTCTCGCATTTCTGAATCTTAATTTCAAGCCCACTCGCATTTCTGATCTTAATTGAAAGCCCACTCGCATTGTTCCAGCGGCGTGCAGAGGCCTGGTAACGCCCGGGGCCAACTCCTCGATTGTAAGCCCCCGAAGACTCAAGTATTAAGCCCCAGTTCTGAGAAATATGAGGAGAAAGGGAGATCTTTTGAATATGTAAAAGATGAAACATGGAGTAAACTATATCTGATTTGAATATAAATTCCTAAATCACTATTTTATCTCCTTCTCTGATTGGATGCCACCTCCCCCCCCCCCATACGGATGCCCCTTTGTCACCGCCCTTCGCTCCCCCCCCCCCCCCCCGCCTCTGCACACTGACTGGCACCGACATGTTATAAACACGAATATAAAGAAATATATATCACAGTCAATTTAAATGTTTTCTTACCACAAGAAAGACTTGCGCACTTCCAGTATCAGAAATATAAAGCATATTTCTTCACATAATGACTATAATCCTGGTATTATATTCTCTATTAAGTCGTTAAAATAACCGAATCACTTACATCAAATCCAATAAAGATTATAAGATCATATCCACACAAGCTTTCCTCCTCTGATAAACGAAATAACCCGCGTAGTAATTTTCTCCTTCCACGAACCGCGTCAACAACAAACAACAACAACATCACACCGATACAGGACCCTGAATTAACGAGTACGAAACGGGACTCGTACACAACGAATGTAATTAGAGAAGCGCTATCGCATTAGAGTACGTCACGCTAATGAGCCTATGGCGTGAGAGATCTATTTTCAGTAATGATCCTTAATTGTATCATCTGTCTTCCAGTATTTTGACTTACGGGTTACCTGAGCGCGCGCTGCATCTCTTGCACAACCCGGGATGTATGAAGGTGCTCGTTGCCTTTGAAGGGGGATAAAAAACGTGTCTGTCTGTGAGTTCATTATGTCTGTCTGAGTGTATGCGTATTTACTGATAAGCAAAAAAAAAAAAAAAAAAAAAAAAAAAAAAAAAAAAAAAAAAAAAAAAAAAAAAAAAAAAAAAAAAAAAAAAAAAAAAAAAATTATGTAAGCCTATTTACATTTATAGAGACAACCACACAACACAACCACATAAGATAATATTCTCCTGTATCTCTGAAATCTGTGCCTCCTTGCTGTCTCTTATATTTGTTGCTTTTTAAGGGGGGTAAACAGCGTGTCTGTTTGTGAATTCATGTCTATAACTATATAACTAAACATACTTTCATGTAATTATGTATTTATGATTTTGACATTCATTATAAAACTATAGCAGTGACTCTAACGCTGATCATGTAGCTATAACTATAACAGGCTCTATAACTATAGCACTGACTATATAAAATACAAGAATAACTCAATAGGTGACTATATTTATAAACTAACATTGAGTACATTACTATAAGTATAAATATAAAATTTAATATATAACTTACTGCAACTAAAACACCGTCTGTAATTTAAACATTGGTTATATAACTGTACCTATAACTATCACTATAACATTGACTATGTAACTATGATAATAATAACTATAACATTGGCTATGTAACTATAATGATGATAACTATAAGACTATGTAACTGTGACGATGATAACTATAACATTGACTTTGTAACTACGATAATGATAACTAAAATACTGACTATGCAGCTATGTGAATAATGATTAATAACACTGATTATGTAACTGTGACGATGATAACTATAACGTTCACTATATAACTACGATAATAATAACTATATTATTGACTATGTAACTATGAGGATAATAATTATAACACTGACTATGTAACTATAACTATATCTACCGAATATTTCCACTTTTATCTCATCTTTACCACTTGATACCTCTTGATATCTTCATTCCTCCTCCTTTTCCTCTTCCTCTGTCAAGCTGTCATAAGGGATCGCATAGTCAAGCGATCGCCCCGAACCTTGGCTTTGACTGTCATGTCTAGTCTGTCATGGTGGATGACGTGATCTGTCCGAATTGTCATGTTTTTGAATTCTCTTGTGTGTATTTTTGCCATTTTTATGCATTATCATTTCTATGTGTTGTTATCATTATTATTAATATCGTTATCATTATTTTCCTTCTTACTGTCACTGTTATCATTATCATTATCATACTTACTATCATTACTATTACTAATGTTATCATTATTGATATTACTATTATTCATCTTTATCACTTTCATCTTATTATCACAGTCGTTAACCATTATTACTGTTAGAATTATTACCATTATTACCATCTTTATTCAGATCCCCACTGTCTTTACTATAATCATCATAGTATCATTAACATTATTATTGTTATCATTATTATTATTATTATTATTATTATTATTATCATTCTTCATCTTCTATTATTATTATCATTATTATTACTATTATTATTATTATTATTATTATTATTATTATGAATGGATTATTATTATTATTATTATTACTATTATTATTTATTAGTATTATCATTATCATTTGATTATTATTATCATCATTATCATCATTATTGTCATTATTATCATTATCATTATCATTATCATAATGATCATCATCATCACACAAGCATTAACTGTTAATTCTCATATCAAAGTTGTCATTTCCATTTTCACCTTCTCGCCAACACATTTAAAAAAAATAAAATGTCGCACTTGAAGTTCAATTTACTTACAGAAGAAAGAAAGAAAAAAAAAAGAAAGAAAAAAAAACTTGTGAAGCCAATGTTTCCTGACTGCAAGGGTAGCGAGAAAAAACTTTCTGATAAATTCTTTCTTGGTAATTTTCATTTTCCTTAATCTACATAATTCGTGGGACGACTTCAGGGAAAATTCCATCATTTACATCTTCCTTCCACAAAAGAATGTCTTAGTATTTTTTTTTCTTTTTTATGCGGGTATGTTCGTTATAAAGAGGTTGAGGGGAATTGTGAAGAATGAAGACTATTAGTAAGTTGATAGGCTACGATCGCGCTGTTTTGGCCGGAAAGTGGAGTCATCTTTCTCTCTGAGATGGACGATTTTCCCACGAACTATTTGGGTCATGGACACACCCTACGCATACACACACATACCAACATACATACATACACACACCAAAACACACACTCATACACAAGCACACACACATACCAACATACATACATACACAAACACTGATGCACACTCGTACAGCAAGCACACACAAATACCAAACATACTGAGAAGTCGGTACACACGGTGAGGGGGGCGAGGACAGAGCCGAGAGGCATACATTACATTACGAGCGAAGGTGAACACGGTCTCATTTTACGTCAAAGCACAGAGTTATTGATGGTTGTTCCGAGAGCAGTTTGCATATGTCACTAACACATCGTATGCGTATCTCTAGCAGCTATATGGCACTATCTATCATCAGTTAGTACTGTTATGCCTGATCACAGGCACAGAACTGAACACCCACACTTCGAGTAGCCACAGGTCATTATACATTTCAACACATACCGAACATACATACTACAGGTGTTTCTCAAAATCTACAGCTCATCATGTACACAGTCTATCGACACATATCCTGGTATTCCATGGATGATACACTGTTTCAACAAGGCATCTACAGGCACTCATAGTATTTCTATTAGCCTAGCACACGTTATCCAACATACATATCACACGCCACTGACCATCACAGCATATGTGTTGTAGCACAAGCAGTACACACATCCAGCACATGCTTGTAATTTGTTTGTTCGAGTCATCAAACAGCATCCACCATGACACATTGATTGCATACCACAACATTGACTCTATACATGCAGTATACACACAAACACACACACTCATAACATTGGCACACACATCACACATATCCAAGCATAGCAGTGACAATCCATCTATAAAATAATCATTCACTCATTACACAGCGCGGACACATACCGTTACCTTATGCATATATCAGTCCACAACACAGTACTAGCTATCTATTATCATCACAGGTCAACACACAGCATCATTACCGAACGAGACATAACATTTCCATTAACATTTCATCCATCACTTCTAAATTTTGGTGACACAAGCGACAGCTATTCAATTCTTAACACATGCTGTACACACGGATCAACACACATTAACTCATGACATAATTCCCACACTACGAGATGTCCGTATTTGAGACTATACGTCATCCACAATAGCGACTATCACTCTAATCAATTATCAAGTCACATCACACAAGTGACGACATCCACGACACATCATTACTTCTACTATATCGTCATATCCGCCATTATTATTATTAGATGTTAGTAGCATTATATTACATACATGATCATTATCATCATACATAGGTAGGTTACATATAGCACCCAGTTGATCTTGATAGTATAGAGTGATTATGTTTAAAGTATTATACAGATAGGAGAAAAGTTAGAGAGGGAGGGTAAAGGTTAGGCAGGAGAGAGAGGATGTGGTTTATGAGAGGAGCAGAGAGAGAGAGAGTATGAGAAGATGATCGAGTAGATTAGGACGAGTATTGTATGTTGAGTGTTAGAGAGTGGAGAGAGAGAGAGAGAGAGAGAGAGAGAGAGGTTATTGAGATTGGTAGTTAGAGGAGATTGTTATTTGTTAGATTTGAGAGTAGGAGGATGAGAGAGACGATTTTGATGTATGGGGTTTTGCTGGTGGGTGAGAGAGAGAGAGAGAGAGAGAGAACAGATGTAGAGAGTGATATGAGATGAGAGTAGAGATGGATGTAGGTAAGAGGTAGAAAGAGAGAGATTTATATAGATGTTATTTATTTTTATTGATTTATTTGTTAGTAGTGTTTTATTTTTTGTTGTATGTTAATATGATTTGTTTTTTTGTATATTATTTTTTTCGTTCTTTTTTTTTTTAGATTGTATGTATGTCATGATGAAGTAGGAGTCTGTGTAGATATAAGAGGTGAGATTTGAAGAATTGATTAAGTAAGACAAAGATGTAACTATATACAAGGATTGAGAGAGAAAATAGATTACCTTGTTGTCTCATTTTGCGCTGTGATGATCTTTCTCTCTCCCTTCTTCTAATTTAAAAAGAGTATAATATAAAAAAAAGAGGAAATTAATAGAATTCATACAGGATTGTGTTATCTTTTATTTTTTGGTTTGTTTGTTTTCTATCGTGTTGTTGTGTTCGATGTGTTTTGAGTTTTGTTGCCTATCTTATGCTTAGTCTCTGCTCTCATTTCATCATCAGTACTGTGTTTTTTGTTCTTTTCCGCTTTTGGTCCAGTCCTCTCTTCTTCTTCGTTTCTTGTGTGTTGCCCGGTGTTTTCCTTTGTGTTCTTTCTCTTAGTTACTGGTCCTGGCCTTCCCGGTTCCCTCTCCTTCTTCCATCTTTTCGTCCTTCCTCCTCGGTTCCCTCTCGTTCGTCTTTTTTCTTCTTCCTTTCCTTCCCTGTTTCCTCTCTTTCTCTCTCTCCACTCCGTTCCCAGTTCCCTCCTTCTCTCTCTCCTGCCTCTTCTCGGTTTCCCATCTTTCTCTCTCCTTCCTATCCGGTTCCCGCTCTTTTCTCGTTTCCTTTCCTATTCTTCGGTGTCGCCCATCTCTTTTTTTCTCATCTCTTGGTCTCGTTTTCCGGTTCCCCCTCGCGCGTCTTTTCTTCTTTTCGTCGTTACTCCTATTTCCCACTTTGTCCGGGTTCCGCTCTTCTTTCTCTCGTCCTTCTCCTTCCTGCGGTTCCCTCTTTCCTCTCTCCTTCCTTCCGGTTCCCTCCTTTGTCTCTCCTCCTTACCTTCCCGAGGTTCCCCTCCTCCTCGTCTCCTTCCTCTATCTCGGTTCCCCTCCTTTCTCTTTCTCACTTCCTTTCCGGTGTATCCCTCTCATGTTTGCTTTCTCTCGCTTCTTCCCGGTTCCCCTCCTTTTCTCTCCTTCCTTCCCGGTTCCCTCTCCTCATCTCTCCTTCCTTCCCGGTTCCCTCCTTCTTTCTCTGCTCCGCTGTCCTTCCCGGGTCCTTCTTTCCCTCTCTTCTCCTCCCTTCTTATCCCTTCGTTTGCTTGACATGGAGGGTCGTGATAATCCCTTTCAGACTTCCGTTGGGACGACTTTGGGTTGGGTTTATTGACCTCTGCGAGTGGAGAGGAGGAGGGAGAGGGGAGAGGGGAAGGGGAAGAGGAGGGGGGAGAGGGGAGAGAGGAAGGGAGGGGAGAGGGGGAGGTGGAGAGGGGAAGGGGGGGAGAGGGGAGAAGAAGGGGAGAGGGGAGAGGGGAGAGGGGAGAGGGGGAGAGAGTAAGGGGAGAAGGGGAGAGAGGGGGGAGAGGGGGAGGGGGAGAGAGAGGAGAGGGGGGGGAAGAGAAGGGGGGAGGAGAAGGGAGAGGGGAGAGGGGAGAGAGGAAGAGGAGTGGGGAAGAGGGGAAGAGGGGGAAGGGGAGAGGGGAAGGGAAGGAGGAAGGGGTGTGGGGAGAGGGGGAAGGGAGAGGGAAGGGTAGAGGGAGGGGAGAAGGGGGGAAGGGAAGAGCGGAGAGGGGGATGGAGAGGTGGAGAAGGAAGGGTGAGAGGGGAGAGGGGAGAGGAAGGGGGTAGGAGAGGGGGAGGGAGAGGGGGAGAGGAAGGGGGAGAGGGGAGAGGGGAGAGGTGGGAGAGGGAAGGAGGAGAGGGGAGGTGGAAGAAGGCGGAGAGAGGGCGAGAGAGAGGGGGTGGGGGGAATGGTGAGGGAGAGGGGGGTCGGAGAGAAGAGGGTAGGGGGAGGGGGGGACAAAGAACATTTCAGGAATTGGTGTTTCAGATTAAGTCAGAGTATTCACTTATATATCTATTTGTATCTATACATCGGTATTTGTTGATCTATATCTATATTTATCTATTTATGTATCTATATTTATATGTATCCATTCATCTTTATTTCATATCTATTATCACCTGTTTCTATGTCTTTTTGGTAGCTGAAGATATATCTGTATCTATATCTACTGTATATCAGCCTGTTTATATATGTATATTTTTGTATGTATCTTTTACTTGTCTTTGTAGATAATTTATCATTTGTTTAAATCCATCTTCATATATTTGCCTATCTATCTATGTCAATATCTATCTATCCACTTGTGTGTTTGCAGACTTGTTACTTATATTTTTCGAATTTCTGAACAAGGAAGATACTTATTCAAAGTTAAATCATTTCAACGATTTTTTTCCCAATTTTGAAAATCAATGTCCTTTTGATTTTTTTTTCTTTGACGTCAAAAGTTATCACGTAAAGTCACGCACAGATTAATCGATTTCGGTTTGACGTCAAAAGTGTAATTTTGAAGATAGAAATTGCCGGTTCTTTTGATGGCTATTTTTTCTTGTTTATAAAGGAAGATTGTAGGGAAATGGGATGAATAGAATGAGGAAGGAGAGATGGGAAGAGAGATAGATAGATAGATAGATAGATAGATAGAGAGAGAGAGAGAGAGAGAGAGAGAGAGAGAGAGAGAGAGAGAGAGAGAAGAGAGAGAGAGAGAGAGAGAGAGAGAGAGAGAGAGAGAGAGAGAGGAGAGAGAGAGAGATAGAGATAGAGAGATAGATAGATAGATAGAGAGAGAGAGAGAGAGAGAGAGAGAGAGAGAGAGAGAGAGAGAGAGAGAGAGAGAGAGAGAGAGAGAGAGAGAAGAGAGGGAGAGAGAGAAAGAGAGAGAGAGAGATGTGATATATATATTATATATATTATATATAATATATATAATATATATATATAATATATATATATATATATATATATATATATATATATTATATATATGTTTATACACACACACACACACACACAGTCTGGTGTGTGTGTGTGTGTGTGTGTGTGTGTGTTGTTTGTGTGTATATATATTATACACACATTATTTATTATTATACTTCATTTCCACTTATACACATGTCCGAGTGTGTATTTACGCACGTATATGTAGACCTATACGCATACAACACACGCATTCAGCACACGCCTCCTCAGCCCACAGCGACTCCGACGAAATCAAAACGCGAAGCCGGTCTCTCGGCTCCGAATACATTGCAACAGCGACCAGAGAGAAATCCTTCTGTTGCAAAAAATGTGACTTTAAGTGAAGGGAAAAAACGCGTCTGTTTGCACTCCCTCCTTCAGGATTCTCGCTGATTCCTTGACTTTGGATTTCAAGAAAGGGAAGAAAGGGAGGGAGAAGAAAAAGGAAGAATGGATGGGAGCGATAACGAGAAAGATAAGGAGAGAGAGAGATGGGGAGGGAGGGGGATGGAGGTGAGTGGGGGAAGTAAGGGAGGAAAGGAGGGAGGGAGAGAGGGACAGAGAGAGGGACAGAGAGAGGGACAGAGAGAGGGATATATATATATATATTATATATATATATTTATATATATAATATATATAATATATATATATATATATATAGAGAGAGAGAGAGAGAGAGAGAGAGAGAGAGAGAGAGAGAGAGAGAGAGAGAGAGAGAGAGAGAGAGAGAGAAAGAGAGAGAGAGACAGAGAGAGAGAGAGACAGAAGACAGAAGAGAGAGAGAGAGAGAGAGAGAGAGAGAGAGAGAGAGAGAGAGAGAAGAGAGAGAGAGAGAGAGAGAGAGAGAGAGAGAGAGAGAGAGAGAGAGAGAGAGTGAAAGAGAGACAGAGACAGGAAGAGATAGATCGATAGGTAAATATACTGATAGAAAGACAGACAAACAGACAAAGAGAATGAGAGAGACAGAAAAAAGAGAGAAAAAAGAGACAAAGGTTAATAAATAAACAACATAGGAGAGAAGGCGCGAAAACAAAAGGAAGCACAACGTCAGCATTTCTCTACAATATATTTTCCAAAAAAGAAGAAGAAGAAGAAGAAGAAGAAGAAGAAGAAGAAGAAAAATACAGTGAGTGTGAAACAGGAAGTTTGCAGAAAGTTAGTGCCATCATTTCCTGAAGAACACCCGGTCAAGTGCTTTCGCCCAAAAGGAAATGGAAAGCTGAAAAATAGATTAAAAATAGATATCCCGAAGCTGATTGACATGCACACGCTGTCTCTCGGCCTTGCAACTTGCATGATTAGATGATTAGGTGTTGTTATGCATCGGTTATATATAGAATAGATGTTTTAAAGAGAATTAAAATTGTCATCTAATTTTCTGTTTCTAGATTTTATTGTACGATGTATATGCATCTATCTATCTATCTATATGTATACACACACACACACACATATATATAGCCTATGTGTGTGTGTGAGAGTGTATGTGTGTGTGTGTGTGTGTGTGTGTGTGTGTGTGTATGTGTGTGTGTGTATGTGTGTGTGTGTGTATGTGTGTGTGTGTGTGTATGCGTGTGTGTGTGCGTGTGTGTGTGTGTGTGTGTGTGTGTGTGTGTGTGTTTGTGTGTGTGTTGCGTGTGTGTGTGTGTGTGTGTGCGTGTGTGTGTGTTTGTGTGTGTTTATGTGTGTGTGCGTGTGTTTGTGTGCGTTTGTGTGCGTGTGCATACATCTTTTGTACTGAATTATACAGTTATCACACAATTTGCGTCTGAAATGTGTTCCATACATACCGGATCAATAACCAATCTGGTAGTTGATAGTTTAACCCCTCAGCATATATACATTTACCCCCCCCTCTTCTTAAAAAAAAAAAAAAAAAATCACTGTGTAAATAATTTATCCCAATCATCCAAGCATCAAAATCTCTCACTAGGCTACTAGTTAGTCATTCACAACACCCTATCCTTTCTTAGACAAAAACAAAAACAACAACAAAAATGAAAATAAGAAATAAAACAATCGCAGCTCATTCACAACACCCAATTCCTTTCTCAAGACAAATACAAAAACAACAACAACAACAACAAAAATAAGAAATAAACCAATCGCAGCTCATTCACAAAACCCTATCCCTTTCTTAAGACAAAAAACAACAACCAACAGAAACAGAAATAAAACAATCGCAGCTCATTACAAAACCCTATCCTTTTTAAGACAAAAAACAAACAACAACAACAGAAACAAGAAATAAAACAATCGCAGCTCATTCACAACACCCTATCCCTTTCTTAAGACAAAAACAACAACAACAACAAAAATAAGAAATAAAACAATCGCAGCTCATTCACAACACCCTATCCTTTCTCAAGACAAAAACAACAACAACAACCAAAATCTGAAATAAAAACAATCGCAGCTCATTCACAACACCCAATTCTTTCTTAAGACAAAAAACAACAACAACACAAAAAATAAGAAATAAACAATCGCAGCTCATTCACAACACTATCCTTTCTCAAGACAAAACAACAAACAACAACAACGAAAAATAAGAAATAAACAATCGCAGCTCATTCACAAACCCATCCTTTCTCAAGACAAAAACAACAACAACAACAACGAAAAATAAGAAAGAAAAACCAATCGCAGCTCATTTCACAAACCCAATTCCTTTCTCAAGACAAACAAAACAACAACAAACAAAACGAAAATAAGAAATAAAACAATCGCAAGCTCATCACAACCCATTCCCTTCTCAGACAACAAAAACAACACATCCGCAGCTCATTCACAACACCCTCCTTTCTAAGACAAAAAAACAACAACAACAACAACCAAAAAGAAATAAACAGTCGCAGCTCATTCACACCCCTATCCCTTTCTCAAGACAACAACAACAAAAACAACAACAAATTGAAAATAAATAAAACAATCGCAGCTCATTCACAAAACCCAATCCCTTTCTCAAGACAAACAACAACAAACAAAACAACAAAATAAGAAATAAAACAATCGCATTGAAACAGCCCATCGCGGTACGAGGTCACCCGGTCACTCTAGTTCAAGGTCATCCTTCTCTAGAGCCGACCCATCCATCCATCACACGTTGTCAGTTCTCCACAATCCACGTTGACCAGCCGCGCCACGTTCATTACTCGGCCGTCGGTTTACTAGCGCTGTGTTGTGTGTATCTCCGTTTGAGATCTTTCAATTCGAACACACACATACAACAGACACATATACACACAACAGACCACACCCAACCATACTCAACACACACACACACACACACACACAGCACACACCACATACACCACACACACACACAACACACACACCACACACACACACAACAACACACAGACACACCCAACACACACACCACACCCAACACGCAAACCAACGCACACAACACACACACACATAACACAACACAGCACCACACACACGACACACACAAACACGAACGACACACAAACACACACAAACTCACATATTTTTTTAGACAATACGATTTATTATTTATGATATATGTTATTTTTTGTTTATGTTATTATAAATATTTCATTATCTTATATTGTTTTTATTATTATCATTATTTTACTATTATAAATATTATCAATTTTTATAAATATTATTATCATTATTATCATTTTATTATTATTATTATTATTATTATTATCATTTTTAATTATCTTTATTATTATTATTTTCATGAGTATTATTGCTATTATATTTATCATTATAATTATAATTTTTTGTTACTTTTACTATTGATCCTTATTGTTAATGTTATTATCTTATCATCGTTATTGCTATTATCATTATTAAATCAATATCATCTTTGTTCTTATTATCATTATTGTTATTATCTTCATTAGTTTATATTTTCATTTATTCATTTATTTATCATTATGGGGGGGGGGGTCAGTGGAAGAGTTTAATTTTTTNACACAACCAAGAGACCAGATACCACAGCACACAACTCAACACACAAACAAAACACGACATCCTTTTTCAGAGACAATTACGGATTTCATTTTGTGTTATTGCATCCTGTTCGTTGTTGTCTTCATAATGCAAATTCATCAAACATATCTATGCACTATCTGTTATCATTGTTTCATCCACTTATTACTATTATCATTCTATTAATAATTAATTAACTATATATTCTATTGACCTATTACTATTATTTTAGCCATTATTATCTTTATCATTTATGATTGATCAATTTTTTTGTGTTTGGTACATTTTACTACATTCGTCTACTCATTGGGTATTGTTACTGGGTTATTTAGTGATTTGGAATCATTTGCGTTTAGTTACTATTTTTTACTCGATTAATTGAACATCTAATATCATTTTTGTTCTTTATTCTCCAGTTATTTTTTAATTTCATTATCATTTTATTTATTTTTATTTATTCAATTTAATTATCATTAATGGGGGGGGGGGGGTCTCAGGGAATGAGTTTAAGAATTTTTTCAAGTTGTACTTTGCCTACACGCCCCCCCCCCCTCACTCTCTCTTTATGCATCTCTTTCTCTAATGCATCTCTCTTTTCCACTAAACCTTTCTCTCTCTCTCTCTCTCTTTCTCATCTCTCGTTCTCTCTCTCTCTCTCTCTTCTCTCTCACTCCTCTCCTCTCCCTCTCTCTCTCTCTCTCTCTCTCTCTCTCTCCTCTTCTCTCGTCTCTTCCCTTTCCTCTCTCTCTCTCTCTCCTCTTCCCTTTTCTCTCCTTCTTCCTTCCGCGTTCTCCTTTTTCTCTCTCTCTCTCCTTCTTCCCCAGTTCCCCCCTTCCTTTCTCCCTTTCCTCCCCTCCCCCCCTCATACTCTCTGCTTTCTTTAAAATAATTGGTTCAAGAGCATGACGGAATGACAAAAGGTAGTCCATTTTTTACAATCTATTTTG
>NW_020869438.1:107970-110470 GCF_003789085.1 Penaeus vannamei | reverse complement strand
GACACAGACGAAGACTCCCTCGAGACAAGAAGACCCATCTGCTGCTGTCTTGTGAGGGTCTGGCGTCGAGGTGCCGGGGGAAGAGGAGGGGAGGAGGGGGGGAGAAGGAGGGGGAGGAGGAGGAGGAGGAGGAGGAGGGAGGGGGTAGGAGGGGGAAAGGGGGAGGGAAAGGAGGAAAAGGGAAGGGGAAGGAAAAGGGAAGAGGGGAGGAAGAGGGGAGGAAAAGGAGAAAAGGGGGAGGAGGGAAGGAAAAAGGGAAAGGGAAGGAGTGGGGTAAGGAAAAAAGGAAAAATGAAGAAAAATATTAAGGAAAAGGCGAATGAAATGGGGTGGAAAAAATTGAGAAAAGAGGGAAAAAGGAAAAGGGGGAAGGAGGGGTAAGGAAGAAGGAGGAATAGGAAAAAAGGGAAAGAGGAAAGGAAGGAGGGAAAAGACGGAAGGAGGAGAAAGCGGGAAAGGAAAAGGGGGAGGAGGAGGTAAAAAAAAAAAAGGGGGAAGAGGGAGGAAAGGAGTAGAAGGAGTAGAGAGAAAGGAGAAGACGGAGGATTGGAAGATGGAAAGGAAGAGATGAGGATGATGGGAAGGAGGAGAAAAAGTCAGGAAAAAAGAAAAACGGGAGAGGAAGGATAAAGAAAGGAGAGAGGAGGGAGAGGGGAAGGGAAAAGAGAATGAGGATGGCAGAGAGGAGAGAAAAGTGAGGGGAAGGAGTGAAGGAGGATGGGAAATGAGAGACCAAAGAGAAGGGGGGAGAGAAAAAAGGGCTGTTTATTACATCAATATTTTCATCTCTAACTCATAAAAAAATAGTTAATGTTCGCAGAAAAAAGAATCAATAAAGTTCAAAATTAGAAGTAAAAATAAATATGGCAGTTACACCATTCAATAAAGATTTTCCATTAGCTACATAAACTGATGGAAAATTAAAGAGCTAAAGTTGATTGCAAAATGAAAATTTCTATTATAAATTTGGTGATATCTGGAGAAGGGGAATCTGATTGTGATTAGATTTTGATATTTTAAAATTTAATTGCTTTTTAATTATCTATTTTTTCCTTGTTTTTCTTTATGATTCGTTCTCCTATCGTTTTTTTTTCTTGACTTATCCATATTTTCAGCCAAAATTCCTTATTCACTATTTATCATATATCTATTATATATGTCAGGCAAATTAAAGAACTACAAACGTAAAAAAAAGGAAAAAAAATCTATTACAGTTTACTCACAAGAAGCTTTTTATTAATTCACACAAAAAGAAGATGGAAAATAAGTCAATCAAATTCGCATAAATATATGTGGAAAAGGCTATTCAAAAATCGTTTTTTTTTATATAAAACAGGAAAATATTGAAATCAACAGATATCGAAACAAAACACTCTCACATAGAGAAAACAAAGAAGAAAAAAGGTCCTCACGAGAAGACAAAACAAGAGCAAAAATCCGCGACAAACGAAAAAACAAAAACGAATTTTATCTTTTTTCTTTTTCTTTTCTTTCTTTTTTTTCGAGCTCCGCCCCTCGTGTTTTCGGAAGAAGAATCTGTTTTATAGCAATACTACAATCCTTTACCAAAATATTGTTGGTTCTTCTTACTTATGCTTTTTTCTTTCTTTCTTTTTTTTGTTCATTTTTTTTTTTCTTCTTCCTATTCTTTTCTTTCTTCTTCCTATTCTTCTTCTTTCTTCTTCCTATTCTTCTTCCTTCTTCTTTCTTCTTCTTCTTCTTCTTCTTCCTATTCTTCTTTGTCATTGCTGCTTTGTCCTTTCATGATTTTTTTTATCACTTTTGAGGAATTTTGGTATTTTTCGTTTCGTCTGTAATGCGTTTGATTTTTTATTTCTTTTTTCTTGTTCATTCCACTTTTTTATCGACTTTTCCTGTTCCTTCTTCCACTTTTATTTTATCAATCTTTTCATTTTTTAAACTTTTTTTTACGAAGACATGTTTCTTTCTTTTAATTTTTGATGTGAAAATATAGTTTATTTTCTTTCTTTGCCTTTTTTTGTTTTGTTTTGTTTTTGTTTGTGAATATGATTATGGATATGTTGTAGTTAGCTAAGACGATGATGATGATGATGGTGATGGTTGATGTTAAAGAATGATGAAAATGATAATGATGATGATGATGTTGATGATAAGGATAATGATGATATTTATACAATGAAGCTAATGATAAAGCTACTGACAATTATTACTAAAGATTATTATATTATCATTATGATTATTATTATTTACTAATTACTAAGGATAATAACAACGATGAAAAGAATGATAATGACAGCCGTAATCATAACTAACCTCGCTACAAACAAACAAACAAACACACAACCCACTAATAATCATATATAAATGTAAAGAAAGGGGTTAATATGAGATAATAACCGCAATAAGCATTTTGAGAAGATGCAATTGCAAAGAAAAACCGGTAGATAAACATTTGCAGAGTTGGATAATGTGAACAAGAACAGGAGAGAACTGATGAATAAAGCCACTTTGTGTGCGT
>NW_020869438.1:100470-102970 GCF_003789085.1 Penaeus vannamei | reverse complement strand
AGGGGAGGAGAGGGGAGAGGGAGAGGAGAGGAGAAGAGAGGGAGGAGGAGAAGGAGGAAAGAGAGGGAGGAGGAGAAGGAGGAGAGAGAGAGGGAGGAGGAGAAGGAGGAGAGGGAGGGGGAGGAGGAGAAGAAGGAGAGAGAGGAGGAGAAGGAGAAGGAAGTGGAGGAGAGAAAGAATAGGATTTTGATGATAATGACCTTAGTGATAATGAAACGTGAAAAAAAGATAAAAATGATGGTAATGATAATGATGATAGTGATACGATGGTGATGATCAGAATAATAGAAAATGCTAATATTAATAATAATAACAACACCAAGACAAGATGCAGTTTCCAAGGTATTACGTCATCTATAAGAAGCAAGGAAAGGAGGAATCAGCAAAGACGTCTCGGTCTCTTTAGTTATCTTCTCCTTCCTTCGCTTCTCATCCATTTCTTCTTTTTCCTTTCGCGCTCTCCTCTGTTCTCTCATCTCATCTCTTCTCTCTCTGCGACCGCGTCTGAGATCCCATAAAGCCCCGCGAGAGAGAGAGAGAGAGAGAGAGAGAGAGAGAGAGAGAGAGAGAGATAGAGAGAGAGAGAGAGAGAGAGAGAGAGAGAAGAGAAGAGAAAGAGAGAGAGAGAGAGACGGAGAAGGGTAGAACGAGAGAGAGTGAGAGAGGCAGAGAAACCCAAAGCGAAATAGAGAACAGAGAAAGCCAGAGGGAAAGAAGAGAAGAGAAAAAAAGAGTAAAAGAGAGACAGAGAGACTCTTCGAAAACCCCTTCTATGCCATCTCTCACTGTCGTTTCATGACTGTGTCCTCAGATCCAGTTATGTGTCGTGAGCTTTATTGATCCAGGACTTCAGACATCCCTGTCCTCGTCTCCTTCTTGGTCGTCTTGGTCGTCTTGGTCGTTGTGCCGTCGTCCTCGTGGTCGTCTTCGTCTTAGTGGTCTCTTTCTTGTCTTCGTTCTTTGTTCTTGTTATCGTCATTCTCTTATTCCCTTGTTTTTTCTTCCTCCTCGTCCATGTACGGTGTCCTCTTCTTGGCCTTGTTCGTTTTCGCCCTCTTCTTGTCTTTGTTTCGGTCTTTGTTCGTCGTCCTCCTCTTCTTGTCTTTGTTCGTCGTCCTCCTCTTCTTGTCTTTGTTTATAATCGTCCTGTCCTTGTTCGTCGTCCTCCACTTCTTGTTTTTGTTTATTGTCGTCTTCTTCCTTCCTTGTTCGTTGTCGTCCTCTTCTTGTCCTTATTTGTTGTCATCGTCTTCTTGTCGTTCTTTGTCGTCGTCCTCCCTTGCCCTTCGTCTTATTTCCTTGTTCATTGTCCTTTCTTGTCCTTGTTCATTGACATCTTCCTTATCGTCATGGTCATCGTCCTTGTTCTTCGCCGTCCTCATAGTCGTAGTCGTAGTCGTCCTCATAGTCGTAGTCGTTCTCGTAGTCGTCCTCATAGTCGTAGTCGTTCTCGTAGTCGTTCTTCGTCGTCCTCATAGTCGTAGTCGTTCTTGTTCTGTTCGTCGGCAGCTTGAACGACGAAGAAGTTTAAGGTCATGGCGAATTGATGGCCGATTTAGGAAAAAACTCGGATTATGTTCATGATTTTTCTGACATGTGCATATTTGTTTCTCATTTGCCTCGTTGGCTCACTGATTTAGTGACTTTCCTATTATGATTCCCTTTCGGTCTCTCTCTCTCTTTCTCCTTTTTCTTTTTCTTTCTGTCTCTGGCTCTCTCTGACTGTCAGTTTCTCTCTCTCTTTCTCTATCTCTCTCTCTCTATCTATATATCTGTCTCTCTCCATTCTCTTTCTCTCTCCATTCTCTCTCTCTCTCTCTCTCTCTCTCTCTCTCTCTCTCTTTCTCATTTTCATCATCGCCTACGCTTGGGTATTTTGAATATGAGTATCTGCTGGACTTTTAAGTGAAGAAATGTGCCTTAAAATAAACATATTAACACTTAATGACATAATAATGTAATAGTAAAATTGATAGTGATATTGATATTGATGATTAAAGTGGTAATAGTATTGCGAATAGGAATAATACTTCTCTTAGTAACCATAGAAACAATCATTAGCATAACCACAAAAAAAACAAAAACATCAATTATAATGATCATTAAGCACATGTTACTGAAACATTACACTTAAAAAGAAAGAAAAAAAAAGATATCTTATTTTCCAGTGAACGAAAATATCTCATACATTTGCACAGGCATTTCCCATTGTGAACTGCGCATCAGATTCCATGCCTGCAGTTCGGTCACACGTCCAGGGGCATAGGAGCGGCATTAGGACCCCATCCAAGGAAGCCATAATGAGGAACGTGGAAAGCCATGAAGTATTATGAGATAACGTGCAGCGCGTCTTTTGGGTTAACTGTTATGACCCAGCATAAAGCAAAGAAACACCTCATTATTTTCGGTATTCCTCTCGGTTTACGGCGCAGGATTAGAGGTCAGAGGTCATTCGTGTTTGGAAAGGGTTGTTTATTATTCTTGTATTTATTCTGGGGGT
>NW_020869438.1:82970-90470 GCF_003789085.1 Penaeus vannamei | reverse complement strand
AGAATACAGAAATTTAGGACTTACTACCTTGGAAGAAAGAAGGAAAAGGGGGGACATGATTATGCTTTTCAACTGCATTACAGGCAGGAGGTCAAGATAGATAAGGATGACTTTTTGTCTTGAAACACAAGAAGAACGACGCAGACGACAACAAAAAGTTGACAGTGAAAAGAGGTGATAAAGATGTCAAAAATATAGTTTCTCCAAACAGAATATTATTGAATCGTGAACAGGTCTCCCAATCAAGTAGTGTGGTGCCAAAACTGTGCATCAATTTAAAAAGTTATATGATATTTAATTAGCAGACGGGACACCTGAGCATTAGCTCTCTCCCGTATTCAAACAACTAGGTAAAGAGTAGGGCAAGAACCACCACACACACCACACACACACACATCTCACTGACACATGCAACACACACACTCACAGACACACCTACGCACCTACATACAACTATTAGTTGGTGTATCATCATAACCGAAGAATTAATAAGTCATTATCCACCACCCAGTCTAATTGACATCGCAATTCAGAACTCAGCCATTGAAACCATATACATGAAACCTTAATGCCGATTATATATAAAATCGTGTGACATGGACAATTCATTCAGAAAAAAAATATAATCCGGTTTCAAAGCAATTATGTTGGTGATTTTTTTTTTAATAAAGAAGAGTGATTTGACAGAATGAAGTCATGTAAATGCTATGAATGCAAGGCAAGAATAATTGGAAAAAAAATGTGATTCGATTTCAAATTGATACGGAAATAAAGGTTATTTCAAAAACTAATCAGTAACCCATGTAGTATAAGATATATGTTTATGTCTCCTTTTTCTTTCTTCCTCTTCTTCTTCTCCGTCTCCTTTCTTCTTCACCTTCTTCTTTCTTCCTCTTCTTCTCCTTCTTCTTCACCTTCTCCTTCTTCTTCACCTTTCTCCTCTCTCTCCTCCTTTTCCTTCTCCTCTCCTCCTCCTTCTTCTTTTCTCACTTCTCCTTCTACTTCTCCTCCTTCTTCTTATTCTCGCTCCTACTCTTTCTTCTTCTTCATCTTTTTTTCTTCTTTCTTATCATTTATATTATCATCCTCATCTATCATCCTCATCCTCATCTCATCCTCATCCATCAATCATTCTCTTCATCATCATTCATCATTCATCATCATTCCATCATCATCATCATATCATTTCATCTTTTCTTTCCTTTTTCTTACTCGTCGCAAACTCAATACCACAACAGTCTTGCGTGTGACTGTACAAAAACCCATATATTGGGGGTCAGTGGCTTTTTCCCACTTGACCCTGCTATTTGTCCTAGAAACTCGCCCTATATGTTAATAGACCGTACGCAGTGAGCGCCCAAAAAAGGAAATAATACAAATAAATGAATAATTATGTTGATGAAAAATGAATAAATATGTCATGATAATGTCAGTACATATGAAATTAAGATAAATAAGCGTGATTTAAACAATACCAATATTCATGATAATGACAATAAGTCAATAATAATGATCAATGACTAATGTAATGATATAATTAACAAACAAAAACAAACAACCAACAACAATAAAATTAATAATAAATTATTATTTCTTTTTTTCTTCTTTATTTTCATTATTTATTTTATTATAATGATACTAATAAACAATAAAGAAATAAATCTAAAAAAATAAATAAAGTGAGGTTTTGAGAGCTGTCGAAATTTCTGCGTTGGACGAACGGACACAAACAGACCAATAAATATTTGAGATTCCTTTCCAAGTGAGGAATTTGGACCAAAAGACGGTATATTACTGAGGGCAGCATAGACGGGTTAATGCTGAGGCAGTAATTAGTAATAGGCAGTAGTAATGCTGTTCAGTAGGTAGTGTAGTAGTAGTAATAATGTAGTAGTAGAACTGGTACTACTAGTTTGTGTAGTAGGGTATTAGTAAATGTTAGTCGATCAAGTAATTGTAGTAGTGGTAGTAGTAGTAATTACAGTAGTGGAGTGGGGTATAATGAGTAAGTAGTAAGTGACAGAGAAAAGTGGTGTCTTAATATTTAGTAAGTAAGTAATGGTGTGTTAGTAGTTAGTAGTAGAAGGTTAGAAGAGTAGTAGTAATGTAGGTATTGGTAGTAGTAGCTAATACAGAGTATTAGTAATGTAGTAAATAGTTTAATAGCGCGGTGGGTAGTGGTAGTGGTTGGTTGGTGGCATAAGCAGTAATAATAAAATTAATGAAATAATAAATAGTAGTATGTAATAATGATATTAATGAAATAAGAATATTAGTAGTAATAAATGATATATAATAAAACGATATAACAGTATAGTAATGATGGCGGGAAGAGTTTTTAAAGGGTTACAGGGAATTTTTAAAGGGTACAGGACTGTCACTTTTTACCATAATTAATGAAATAATAATAGCTTTTAAAGGGTACAGGACTGTCACTCTTTACCATGAAGATTGAATCTAAATAAACAAATGAATGTATTTCTGTTTATTAAAGGGAACTATTTCTCCAGAAGAGAAAAATAAGGAACAGATGAAACGGGGGAAATATCAAGGAGAAAGAAACGAAAAAAAAAAAATCTCGAAAGTACAGTGAATACAAAATGATTTATATTCTTTAATTGCTTCTTTTTCATTAATAACTTTTTGATACTAAATATATGTTAAACAATTGTTGCAGAGGTTTATTCTACAGAAAAAATTCTTCATAGTGTCAACCGAACAAAAGATGCTAGTGAATTCTTTACAGAAGCCGCTCATATAAACATTTAACAGAAAGAAGAAAAAATGTGTCTAGTGAAAGAAAAAAATATCAGTATTTAACTTTATTTAAGAAAAGAAAAAGAAAACGATAAAAATGCTAAGTAAGAAAGTAACAGTATTTTTACCGCAGAAAATTTTCATTTTTGAGCATAAATTTTTACATTTGTTATTCAGTCCTCCTTTCAGGTTTGTGTGCATGGCAGTTCTAAAGGTGGGAAAGACTTTCTTTTTCTAGAATTATAACGTATGATGTCTGCCCCAACCTAACTACCCCCCCCTCTCTCTCTCCTCTCTCTCTCTCCTCTCTCTCGCTCTCTCTCTTCTCTTCTTACTCTCCTCTCCTCTCTTCTCTCTCTCTCTCCTCTCTCTCTCTCTCTCCTCTCTCTCTCTCTCTCTCTCTCTCTTTCTTTCGCTCGGGAGGGGTCGGGGCGAAGAAAAATTTTTTTTTTTTCAAAAGATATAACATATGGTGCTTGCCCCTATGATAAAATATAATTTTTGCAAACTTTGAAGCTGCACACTGTAGTCAATCCTCCTGGGGCTCTGAAAAAAAATATGATGGAAGCATTCAAGAATTTGTCTGGTGCTGAAAGATAATTTTTGGTAATTCACACGTAAAACGATGACTAATTATGTCTCTCTCTCTCTCTCTTTCTCTCCTTCTCTCTCTCTCTCTCTCTCTCTCTCTCTCTCTCTCTCTCTCTCTCTTCTCTCTCTCTCTTCTTCTTCGTGTGGACCCTGTTTCGTCTGCAATCTTGCAGACCTGCGTTCAGTCCCACGCCCGGCCAGTGATGTTGCCCCGGCCACACAGGGGAAGATTTGGAGCAAAAGTAAAAACAATCAGATGCACAGCAAAGGATATCCAGGTAACTAATGGAATTCAAAAACTAATCTTTAAACTTAAATCTCTCTCTCTCTCTTTCTGCTCTCTCCTTCTCACTCTCACTCTCCTCACTTCTCTCACTCTCTCTCTCTGTCTCTCGTCTCGTCTGTCTGTTCTGTCTCTCTCTCTCTCTCTCTCTCTCTCTCTCTCTCTCTCTCTCTCTCTCTCTCTCTCTCTCCTCTCTCTCTCTCTCCTCTCTCTCTTCTCTCTCCTCCTCTCTCTGATCTCTCATCTCTCTCTCTCTCTCTTTTCCTCTTTTCCCTCTCTCTCTCTCTCTCTCTCTCTCTTCTCTCTCCCACATACACAAGTCCACACCAAATTTACTATAATGTTATATTAATTGCATCTATTTTATCTCTCTTTCTTTTTCAAATACAAGCTTATATGCGTAAAATATAAACAATTAACGAAGTCATTAGGCTTGTTTCGAATATAAACGAAACCACAATCCGAAACTCAGGAACTCATACATAATATAAAAACAACCTTGCAATTGACTATAAAAATGAGACACTGGAATCAAGGGATATTAATATGCGAAGCTATGGCGCGGTCATAGTAGTGAATTAGCATAATTAGTTATATTACGCTCATTACTGAAACAGCAGCGGTTTATATTTTTGATATGCAAATGTCTAATCAGATGTTTGAGTATAATTCACTGATTTGTACGCTAGTAATAATGATGCAAATATTATTAAGAGAAAATGATTTGTCACTGTCATATATACGTCATGTTGTTATCTAATATGACAGCAGTCTGGAAAATAAGTGAATAAATAAATGAAATGAATTAATAAATAAAATGAATAAACAGATAAATAGATAAACATAGAATAAAAGTGAATAAATAAATAAAAGGAATAAATAACTATATAAACATAGAAAACAAAACAAATCACAAAAAAGCACACAACATATTGAACCCAATTACAATACTTGTTTTCCCATAGATCTGATAAGCCTCGATAATTCATTAAATAAACATCTTCTCTTATTACATTTTTCACCTCTAACCAATTCCATTCACGGACCATTTGTCTTTTGTAATCATCTTCCTTTATTACATTTTTTCACCTCTAACCATTTCCATTCACGGACCATTTGTCTTTTGAAATTTCCGCACCGTAAAATCCCGCCATTGCCTTATATATACAAAATAATAAAACCACTGACAGCTCGCATTTTCCTGTTTGCTCGCTGTGTGATGAATTGCATGCTTTATTGATTCTATTAGTCACGTGTGCATATATATTAACATTGGATTCGGGGTGCAATTTGGGTACAGCAAGGGTTGCAACGAGAGGGAGAGAGGGGAGGGGGGAGAGAGAGAAGGAGAGAGGGGGGAGGGGAGGAGAGGAGAGAGGGGGAGAGAGGAGAGGAGAGGAGAGGGTGAAAGGAGGTGAGAGAGGGGAGAGGAGAGGGAAGAGGAGAGAGCAGAGAGAGAGAGAGAGAAATAGAGAGAGAGAGAGAGAGAGGGGGAGAGATAGATCAGAATAATAGATAGATAGATAGATAGATAGAGAATGAGTGATAGATAGTGATTAGAGAGAGGAGAGAGAGAGAGAGAGAGAGAGAGAGAGAGAGAGAGAGAGAGAGAGAGAGAGATGAGAGAGAAGAGAGAGAGAGAGAGGCGAGGGAGATCAAACAATAAACCAGCTTCAGTAATAACAGTGATAATGACAGTAGTAGTAGCAATATCAACCTGAAAGGGTTATGAAAATGATAACAACAATGACAATAATTCAAATGAGGGTTATTGCTATTAATCTTGTATTGGGTATTTTCTGTTCCTTGATACTATATATATATATATATATATATAATATAATATACTATATAATATATATATATATATATATATATATATATATATATATATATGTATTATATATGTATGTATGTATGTATAAACTTTTGCAGGTTCATTTTTTTCTATTTGTCATATAAGAGTAAATAACAACAGTGAGAATAAATAAGCTTGAACAAAGAGCTGGTTTACATGTTGTTTTTTGTTTTTTTAAGATTCATAGATGTGTAAGAGGAAGTAAGTAAGCAATAGTGGAAAAAGTTGAATTGACGATATGTCATGAAAATGAAGAAAAAAAAAGTAAGAAACGGCCTTGTTCTGTCTGTCTTGGGAAGTTAGTGACTGTTGGAGGGCATGCCGACACATACATATATAACGCACACACACAAAACATAAAACTCACTCATTCACCTATAAAATACATTTCCCACTACGAAATCTAATATCATTTTTATAAACAATTTTACAATACAAACTGAAAAATGAAAGATTCTATCAAGAGAGAGAGAGAGAGAGAGAGAGATGAGAAGAGAGAGAGAGAGAGAGAGAGAGAGACGAGAGAGCAAGAGAGAGAAAGTACAAGATTAATTTTGCCCGTCTCATAAAACAAATCGCACTTAATTATGAGATGAACCACTTATCAAAAAATAATAAAATAAATAAAAGAAAAAATAATGATAACAAAAAAAAGAAAATAAAAATAAAGTCAGTCAACTTATAATGAAAATAGCAGAATAACTGCGGTGTGCCATTCGCTTAAATCTATCTGCATTTCAGCCCCTCGCGCTCAGCTGCAGGTTCGTCCCCCGAAAATTTCGTCTTTTAAGGCCAGAGATGAAGTTACAGGGAAGACAAAAAAAAAAAAAAAAAAAAAAAAAAAAAAAAAAAAAAACTCTTGGATTTCTAGATGCATTTGCATAGATACCTCCTGAAAACTGTTTTGTTTTTTCTTATATTCTTTGAAATGTATTTCATGTATTTTTTTATTACTTCTTACATCTCGGTAGAGAAAGACAATTGTTTATTTGTGTAGAAGGGGGGTGTGTTTTTATGTTTTGTTATTTATGTGTGGTGTGTGTGTGTGTGTGGTGTGTGGTGTGTGTTTGTGTGTGGTGTGGTTGTGTTGTGTGTGTGTGTGTATGTGTTATATGTGCTCATGTACATGCGTATACGTGTGCTTAATAGTACTGTTGCACAAGTTATTGTTTGCACAGCGACTCGTACGGTATGAAGATGTATACCACTGTATACATAAACACACGGAGGGCAGCACTATACGTATTTGCTCACTCATTCTCTCTCTCTCTCTTCTCTCTCTCTCTCGCTCTCTTCTCTCTCTCTCTCTCTCTCTCTCTCTCTCTCTCTCGCTCCTCTCTCTCTCTCTCTCTCTCTCTCTCTCTCTCTCTCTCTCTCTCTCTCTCTCTCTCTCTCTCTCTCTCTCCTCTCCTCTCTCTCTCTCCCTCTCCCTCTCTTTCTCTCTTTCACACGCACACACACACACACACGCACACACAACACACACACACACACACACATACACACACAAAACTCACACACATAAATACGTATATATATGTATACTCAATGCCAAACAACAACAAAAAAGGAATCATTATCCGTGTTTTTCCGCATAAATGAAATCCTAAATCAAAATCTATCACACGAACCACAATATGAAACCCTTCAAAATTCACAGTGACTGACAATAGACATTCTCTTTATCAAAGAAGTGTAATTAGTTACATTGTTTCCTAATTGTAACAGCGGTGATTTATACTAATTATATGTAAATGCCTAATTAAGCACGTATGTCTGAACATTTCTCTGTGTTGTGAACATTAGTAATGATAATGGAGATGCCATAAGAAGGGGCTGATCATGCAGTACTATACAGAATACAGTTCATTAGCTTATATTACAGTAATTAGCTAACAATCATTCTATTTATAATTTTATTATTATTATTATCATTATGTATTATTATCATTATCATTTATATTATTAAACTATTATTATATTATTATTATTATATTATTATTATTATTAT
>NW_020869438.1:60672-80672 GCF_003789085.1 Penaeus vannamei | reverse complement strand
CGTCTCGATGTCGCTTCGCGAAATGCCAAGAGAACTCTAATTACCAGCAGTAAACAAATGGCAGTGCATTTACGAACTTCAATTGCGCGCAATACAATTATACTGCAGGTGAGCAGAACAAGTACAAAAACGCTAATCAAGACGTACTCATCAACCCCACTTTGCGGATACAGGAAAATGACAAACCCTAAACAATCCCAACCGACTGAAATACAACAACCCAAGTCATCGAGTATTCAAATCTTTAAAAAATGAATAAAACAATTTAAAAACCAACAAGGAAGTTCTTATTACCCCCTTCAGAGGAACCCTTGCCGAGAACACCGACAGCTCCGAGACGCGAGAACCCGGGGCGCTTGATCCCCTAAGGCGGTTGCGGCAACAGGTGTAGCAGGTAAAATTCGACCTACAGATAAAAAAAAAACGACTAGCAAGATTGAGAGAATGACTATTGCAAACACAGCAGGGAGAAGAGAGATTTAAAGCCACGCACAAAAACATTGATAACAAGAGAAGAGATAGAAGACGATAACAACATCGTAGGCGAACAAATCCGCACGAGTGCATTAGAAAGTCAAGAGAATGAGGCCCTCTCGGAAGGCATAACCGCCGATGAATCGAAAATAATAACAATGATAGGAAGACGATGGAGATAATGAAACATTCCCGAGAAGAAATGATGCGTTGAGGAAGGAAGAGAGAATGGAAGGAGGGAGGGGAGGGGAGAAGGGGGCTGGGGGTGCAAGGAGACGGGGGAGGGAGGAGATAAAAGATGAATAAAAGGGAGAAGGAAGTAATAGTAAAGGGGGGGGCTGGGGGCTAGGGGGGTGCAAGGAGACGGGGGAGGGGAGGAGACAAAAGATGAATAAAAGGGAGAAGGAAGTAATAGTAAAGGGGGGGGGGAGGGGAGAAGAGGGAGAGGGAGATGAAGGAAACCAGGGGGAAGAAAGGGAAAGGGAGAGAAGAGAGAAAAAAAAAATGGAAATGAGACGTGAGGAGGGAACAGGAGGTGCGAGAAGAGCAGATGTGAGAAATAGAGGAACAGAAGAAGGGGGATGGGAGGAGAGAAGAACGGGGAGGAAGGGAGTTAGATTGGAGTCGTGGAAATAAAAGAAAAAAAAATGTCGTGATGAGGAGATAGGGAGGGGGAGGGGGCGGTGGTTAAAGAACGCCCCGGGTAAAAAAAAAAAAAAAAAAAAAAAGAGAGAGAGAGAGAGAGAGACAGAAGAAGAAATGAGATAAAATGAGGTAGTGGGAGAGTTTGTCAAATTCAGATTGATCTAATTGTTGGAACTGATGCAAGAGGAAGCAAGTGGAAGAGGGGAACAGATAAACGTAGGGAGAGACAATCGGCGTAGAGACAGAAAAATCGAGAATGAAAGAAAACACAAGAACCTTTGAAGTTAAAGTAATATGAGAAATTTCCATTGGTCAAAAAAGTAACATGAAATACTAAAGAAAATGAAATGAGATGTAAAATAGAACGAAAATAGACGAATAAGAAAGAAAAAACGGGAATGTGTGTACGAGGAGAGAGTAGATAACAGAAAAGGCAAATGTTAAAATGGAATGGACAGCGAACATGAGAGAGAGAGAGAGAGAGAGAGAGAGAGAGAGAGAGAGAGAGAGAGAGAGAGAAGAGAGAGAGAGAGAGAGAGAGAGAGAGAGAGAGAGAAGAAGAGTAAGAGAGAAGGAGGATGGAAGGGAGGAGGAGGGGAGGGGGGAAGTGGTAGGAGGTCAGTGCTCCAGGATGCAGAGATGAGCTATAGTGAGGGAAGAGCCACCAGAACCTCTCCTCCTCTTCCTCCTTCTCCTTCTCTTCATCCTCTTCCAGTTCATTTTCTTCGTATATCTTCTCCATTTTTCTTCTTCTATTCCTCCGTTTCTCCTCCTCCTCTTTCTCTATTCCTTTCTCCTCCCAATACTCTTCGTCTTTCTTCTCCTCCTCCTCCTCTTCCTCCTCCTCCTCCTCCTCCTTCTCCTTTTCCGCCACCACCGTCATCACTTCCTCCTCCTCCTCCACCACCATCACTCATCCTCCTCTTCCTCCTGCACCACCACCACCTCCCCTCCTTCATCTCTTCCTCCTGCACCACTACCACCACCTTCCCCTCCCCTTCCTTCATCTCCTCTTCCATCACCGCCTCTCCCTCCTTTATCTCTTCCTCCAACTGCACCACCACCACCACCACCTCCCCCTCCCTTCCTCCACCTCCTCCTCCATCACCACCTCGCCCTCCGAAATCCCTGGACTCCATCCTGGAAATCCGCCGCCCAGGAGAGCATGGAGATCGAGGACGAGCTCTAATTGCTCTCACTCGACGCTCGCTGCGGCCAAGGATCTGCGGCGCGCCTCGTGGTCCTTGCAGGTTTCACCGCGAGGGAGCGCTACTTCCGTTTCCAGGCCGAGGAGGAGAAGGAGAAGGAGGAGGTGGTGGTGAAGGGAGGAGGTGGAGGTGAAAGGAGGAGGAGGAGGTGGAGGGAGATGGAGGAAGTGGAGGTGAAAGAAGGAGGAGTAGGTGGAGGAGGAGGAGGAGGGGAGGGGGAGGGGAGGGGGAGGGGGAGGGGGAGGGGGAGGGGAGGGGAGGGGGAGGGGAGGGGAGGAGGGGGAGGAGGAGGAGGAGGAGGACGAGACGAGGACGAGGACGAGGACGAGGAAGAGGAAGAGATGGTAGTGGTGGAGGAGGAGGAAATGATGTAGGAAGAGAAAGAGGAGGAAGAGATGATGGAGGAGGAGGATATGAAGCAGGAAGATGAGATGGAGGAGGAATAGAAGGAGGAGGAGAAGGAGAAGGAGGAGGAGATGGAGCAGGAAGAGGAGGAGGGAGGGAAGGAGGAGTAGGAAGAGGGGGAAGAGGAGAAGGAGGAGGACGAAAAGATGGTGGAGGAGGAGGAGGTGGATTAAAAGGTGGTGGTAGAGCTGGGTGTGGATGAGATTAAGCTGTGGAGGTGGAGGAGGAAGTGGTGGTGGTCGAGTAGGAGAGGAGGCGGAGGACTAGGAGGAAGAGGAGGAGAGGGAGGAGGAAGTTTAGATAGAGATGGAGATGGAGGCGAAAGAGAAGGCGGAGGACGAAGGCGACGACGATGAGAACAAGAAGAAGAAGCGGTTAAAGAAGAAGAACACACGAAGGAGAAGTAAGAATTAAAAATTAAATAATAGGCCTACTAAGAAGAGTTGAATTAAGATAAGGTAGAAAAAATGATGCGAAAGAGGGAGAGGAGGAAGAAGAAGAGGAAGAAAAAGAGGAGGAGCGGAGAACATGACTCCACGGCCGGCAACAACCAATGGAGGGAGTGGAGGAGGAAGAGAGGGGGGAAGGGGGAGGGGGAGGGAGGAGTTTCACCCCCCCCTCACACACACATCCAACTCCATGACCCTCCCCCCTCCCGCACCTCAGCTTCCATAGCACCTGCTCGCTGTAACAAACTACAGACAAAAAACAAAACACACACAAAAAAAAACAAAAAACAGAGATATCTTGTTCGTCTATTCTGAGTTATGTTGCTGGACACGTGGGTGGCTTCATTTGCTTGTTTTTTTTTCGTTTTACATCTTCTTTCCTTCTTTTCAATGAGGATGTTGCTGTTCTAGTTGTTTTTGTTATTATTATTTCTCTTATTACTATTATTATCATTCCCCTTATCATAATTATCATTGCTATGGTGATTTTTATTATCGTTATCATTACCATCATCGCTATTATCATTTTCATTCTCATACTCAAAAAAGTAACCATCATATTTATCAACATGATTATAATCATCATTATCATTGCTATTATCATCCTTATTTTTTGTCATCATTATTAATTTAGATGTAGAAATAGTGGTATCCTTTTTTAATACCACTATTATCATTACGTATCCATCATCTTGATTACCACATTATTATCGTCATTTCCCATTATCTCCCCGATTCTCGTTGGTATAGGATGCATGTGTATTCAGCACGTACACTTTACGAATGCCTCTAATCTATCAGTTGTGTTCTTTTCGTTGGCATAAAATCATACATTTTCTGTCTTCAGTTGTGTCGCAAAATCAACAGGTTTAAAGACAGTTTGTAGAACAAAATGTTATTTGAAATGTGTAAATATGGTTAAGTTCTTTTATCTGATTACTGTGAAGGTGAAAAGTCAGATGTTCTTCCTGTTCTTCTTCACAGAACAATTTACAAAAGAAATTGAAAACTTGATATTCCACGGATACCTCGTGAAAGAAAACGGCTATGAAATAACGCCTTTAGGGATAAACTATAGTATTTCTTTTCCATTTTTTCTGTGCAACGAACTATTGTTCGAATTATAATAAAACACAGTTTACTTTACCAATCAAATAACAGTTTTAAAAACTATCATCAAATGTGTATGCTGTCTCAAAGTTACACATACAAAATGCATTACCGGGTTAAATAATATGGTAGATGTTACAGAGTGCAAGTCATCATAAATTGTGACATACCTTTAAACCTTGCAATGTATCATGTTAATGTAAGTTGAGTACTGGGCACAGAAAGAACAACATCATACGTCTCACAAAATATTATTCATGCATGCTGGCTTGTCTTAAAACAATAAACAATCACCGTGCTTTCAGTGAATCGTAGTCTAAACAACACAAGCGTAAAAACATGCAATAAGCTTCATAACCTTACCACAGGATTCAAACACTATTTATTGCATTCGGTCCACTACGCATATGCAAAATGATTCCTGTAACAAATACTCATGCAAAATGTTTAGTTAGGTTTATATAATCGAATTGATTAATTTTCTTGGGTGCTAAAGACTGTCAATTACTATAAATATAAGTTTTACGAATTCTACTAGCAATAGGTAAGCACGTATTTGGACGACTTGACAGATATATTATATGCTTAACACAGTATTGTATGACAGCTTCTACACATGATCCAGTATGCCATATTCTTTAACTGAAGCTAAGCTACAGAGGTATGGACAATGACACTGTGTACAAAGAACAGAAGGACAATAAATCAAGACAAACTAAGTGGAGACTTCTTACAGAAAAGTCTCTAGTTCTCTGCGTCCAACTCCAAGGTCATGCGAGGAATATATCTCCAAAGAAAACGGCAGTTTTGTTGGACATACTACGGTATATATATTACGTTAAGTGATTACTCTTAAAATTTTTTCTAGCCATAGATTCCATGCATTCTATTATATTAATAGTGCAACTAGTTTACAAAGTCATGCTAAGTGTACTCCTGAAAGGAAATCAATAAACAGTAATCATGTGACAAATCAAACACAGAAAACGTTGGAAGAATGCTTGTTTTTTCCAGAAAAAATGTAACCACTCTCAAGAACCACATGCTTACGGAGAGAAACCAATAATCCCATCAAATAAAAAAGACTCCATCCTTTGGCGTGCACAACCAGTGAAGGAAGAGCGTGCACACGCGTCGTGGAAGTATTTTCAAACCGTATCATGAAACGAAACTCGCAGAGCTCCCGGTGAGTGTCTCGTCTTGTGTTTATCATCGTTACGCCCCTTTCTTCCCGTGACGCAAAAGGCATTGAAATAATGCATGAACTAAAGGGGAATTGGTTACTTGGAGACGGACCGTCAAAAGGACCACTGCTTCGTCCACTTCAAATACGGTTGCTAAAAATACTCCAGAAGGAGATCACTAACCTCTCCCATAGTATGAAACTGTGGTCGTTGAAGGTAGGCACTGTGTGTTGAGGGTTCATCTGTATACAGAATAACGAGACAACAGAGTTAGAACACTGAACAAACGACATGTACATCAGAGAAGGTGGCAGTGACAGACAATAAAGGAAAACAATAAAGGCAAACATGAGAAAACGGCGTTGTGTTCACTCCCACGACAGCTTCCTTGCGCTGACCAGCCGGCAGGACGGGAAGGGAGGGAGAAGCCCTCAGTGTGACCTGTGCACGAGGAGGTGTAAGATATGCTGTACACATGGAAAAACTCATGACACTTTCACGGTGTTCTCTTCGTATGCTCTTGCGGGCCCCACCAGCACCACTCGCCAACATGCCCTGGTTAGTGGCACTGACTTGCTTTTACTATTATACGACCACATACAACTACCCTTCATGGACGGCCTGTCAAGTCACGGCGCCATCGTGTCTGCGAACCTATACAAGCATGGGGCAAAACCAGTGCCACGGGGCTCTTTGAGGTGGTGTGGTGGGCCCGCGAAGACATGGAAGTGACATGAACGATGCGTGGAAAAGGCACAGAAAGAAGCATGGTAGAAGTACTGCGGAGACCGACGGAGACACTGTAGAGGAGGCAAAGGCATACATACCTCTCCCAAAGGACGAAGCCTTGGTCGTTGATGGTGGGGAGGGTGTGCTGGGGGTTCAGCTGTAACATAAAGAGATAACGTTAGTGGAGAGAGCAGTACCTCTCGTAAGGGTACATTACAGAGTGGGCAGTGTGCGGACATGTTGCAGATGCGTGTGCGTGTGTCTACATGCACTACGCTATGCGGTGGCTACACGGAAAGGAAAAAGACAAACGCAGTACAGCATGTTAACAGAAATCGCATACACCAGTGGCGGAAAGTTACATTAAGGCCACATGCTACAGATACGCCCAAGAAAATGCAAAACTTCTATAGGCATACACAAACAATTGATACAAACAAAATTTACAGATGGAAGAATCAAAGAACTACATGTTACAACAACAAATGTGAGAGAATGAAGCCTTTGCCTGCTTGAAACATTTGAAATGCATAATGCCCAAGCAGTATCATGCAGAATATAGGGCTGCTGATATATTAATAATGCCAGAGAAATATATATACCACATCCAGAATCTAGGAGAAGAAATTCCCATGCACACATGTCACACCTGAAGAAAAATCACGACATTAATACAAAGTGAACAGCACATCGAAGCCCCGAAGAAGAGAGTAGTACACACACCAAAAGAGCTTTAATCCTATTCTTAAAAATCACATAAAAAAAGCTAGATATGAATTCTAGTAAAATATATCACCAAAATTCCTTAAGATTAATCAAAGATGTGTTACTATTAATAATTATCAATTCACCGTACATTATCACGCAAAGTAAAACACATCAAGACTCAATTTGTAGCAATAATCATAGCAAAAAGTTACTTATTTGCCAGAATGATATTATAGCAGTTAAAGGTGATCATTAAGAGCACCTAGATATTAAATATCATGATTCAACAGAAAAAATGAATGATATTAAACATGATATATCTTAGTTAATTAATTCCATATCATTATCATTATAACAGCAATGATAATAATAATGATAATATTAATAATATTGATAATAATAATAATAATAATAATATAATAATAATGATAATAATATTTGATGATGATGATAATATAATAATAAAATATAATAATAAAATAATAATAATAATATAACAATATAATAATAATAATAATAATAATAATAATAATGTTTATTATCATTATCATTATCGTTATCATCATTATAACAACAACAGCAACAACAATACTAATAATAATGATAATCATGATAATAACAATAATAACAACAACAACAATAATAATGATAATAATGATAATGATAATAATAATAATAATATTAATAATAATAATAATAATAATAATAATAATAATAATAATGGTAATAAAAACAATGATAGTACTAGTACTAGTAATGATAATGATCAAATAAATAAAAGTAATAATAATAATAATGATAGTAATGAGTATAATAATAATAATCATAATAATAATAATGATGATGATAAGAAGAAAAAGAACGGCAGTTATGATAACAATAATAACAACTCCAACACCACCAACAATAACAACAGTAACAATGATAATAATAATAATAATGAAAAAAATAATATTAACACTGATAAGGATAATTATGATAATAATTACAGCAACAACAACAATAATAATGATAATTATGATAATAATAACAACAATAATGATGATAATATATTATCCTTATTGTTTTATCCTTATTATCATTATCATTATTACTTCATTATTATCATAATTATCTACCACTATTAATCGTTATCATTACCATTATCATTGATATTATGCTATCATTATTATTATTATTGTTATCATTATCATAACTGTTTTCATTTTTGGTATTATCATTAGCAGCAGCATCATTAGTAATAATAATAATAAAAAGGATAACAACATTCAGAGTGTGTGTGTGTGAGAGAGAAGAGAGAGAGAGAGAGAGAGAGAGAGGAGAGAGAGAGAGAGAGAGAGAGAGAGAAGAGAGAGAGAGAGAGAGAGAGAAGAGAGAGGGGAGAGAGAGAGAGAGGAGAGAGAGAGAGAGAGAGAGAGAGAGAGAGAGAGAGAGAGAGAGAGAGAGAGAGAGGAAGAGAGAGAGAGAGAGTGATAGACAGAAAGAAGACGACAGACAGAAAGAGATATAGACAGCAACAGACAAATAGGCAAGCAAACTGAGACAGGAACGGGCAGATAGATCGAAAAGAGAGAGATGGAAACTATGAAAAGGAAATAAAAGGAAGTAAAAAGAAAAAGGTGATAAAGAGTAAGAAAGAAAAGAAAGAGAGAAGAGGAAAAACGGTAGAAATGGGATAAGAAAAGGGGAAATATGTGAAAAATGAAGAAAAAAGAAACAAGAACAATAATAAAGATAATGATACAAAAACAATAAAATTATAATAATGATAATGAAACAACAACAATAACAATAAAATAAAATAATTATTATTAATAATGATAATGATGATAATGGTAAAAGCAATAATGATAATGAGGATGATAACAATAACAATACTAACAATAGTAATAGTAATAATTGTCATTATCATTGTTACTATCATAATTATAATAATGATAATAATAAGTATTATTAAAAATAATAATAATAAAATAATAATAAGGTGATTAATAGTAATGATAATAACAATAACAATAATTTAAAAAGATAATATTGATAATGATAATAAAATTAAAAATAATGATATTAAAAATGAAAATAACAAAAATAATGAAGCTAATAGTAATAATAATGATGATGATGATAATAATAATACTAATATTCTACTACTACTACTACTAGTTTTGATAATAATAATAATGGTTACAATAATAACAACAACAATAATGATAATTATATTATTATGATAAAAAATAATGTTAATGATAATAATGATAATAATGATGATGATGATGATGATGATGATGATGATGATGATGATGATGATGATGATGATGATGATGATGATGATGATGATAATAATAATATAACAACAAAAACAGCAATAAGAGTGGTAATAAATCATCAATAGTTAACATTATATCTAAAATGAAGCAAAAGCCGAAAAAATAGCAAAAAGCTAGCGAGCCACGAAGCACACAAAACCGCTAGGTCAGCAACAAATACAAAAGCTAGCGAAGTTGACAGGTCAGCGTTGTGGCAAACATGATTAACGAACGGACTCTTTTTGCCTCTATTTTTCTTCTCTCCCTTCTTCTCTTTCTCTCTTTTTTGATAAATGATAAACGAGGTGATAAAACGACTTACGCGGACATTTCCGATGATGTTGCAATAACACGTACGGTTCTTTCGCCTCACGTGAGAAGAAGGTAGGGTTGCGCAATGGAATGTAAACAAACACATGGATTCAACACATTTCAAGTGATTTAACGATCTTTTGTGAGAATTTCCAGACTGTCAGTTATTGAAATTTGGAATGATCACTTTCATCAATATGGTTAAGTAGAGTTTAAATGACAGCGTTCTTGTTTAACGGAATTATTCGCTATTGGCTGATATAACTGGAACCGCTTTGCTCTCTCGTGTCGTATGCTAGATATGTTAGCACAATATTTATAATGGCAGTTTATTGATATGATAAATTAGTATATCTTTATCGTGTTCAGAGGATAGTAAGATGATAGATGAATCTATCACATGAATATAATGATGATGATGATAAATAAAAATAATGATGATAATGAAGATAATAAAAATAATAATGATTTTGATAATAACAATCATGACAAAAATCACATTTTTTTATATCATCTAATTGATTTGTATGCCTTTCCTCCAAGAGAAACAGCAACCGACACGCGAAAATAAGCGATTCCTTCACCTAACCGCCCTGTTCTTCCCCGTGAAAATATTCGTTCTCCTCGTCGAAAATAATAGTATTTCGTCACATCCACTCGTCCTCCTCGGTGATAGCAGCTTTCTCCTTCGCTCTGTCGCCTGCATTGTCCTCGGTGAAATTAACAACGTCTCCCTCGCTTGACAGTAACAACATTCTAAGGCGTGTACGTTTGGTTCTCTTCGGTGAAAATAAGTGCCATTGTCTCCACAGCCCTTTCGATCTCCTCCTTCAGTAGTTTTGCTCCGTCGTCCCCGGTGAAAATAGTATCCTTCTTCCTATCCCTTTTCGCTCCGTCGTCCCCGGTGAAAATAGTATCCTTCCTCGTATCCCTTTTCGCTCCGTCCGCCCCGGTGAATTTAACCGCCCCCGCCGCATGTCACACCCGCGCCGACCGGACAAAATCGGCCACAATGAGCGTGGCAGACGTCAGGGAGACCGTAGGAGGTGCGGGGAATCATTTACATTTTAAATAGGCCGCGGTTAGGCATGGACTTGCCCATGAAGATCCATTTCTCACGAATTAGGCTTAGCGGACCTAAAAGGCGCGGCCCGAGTGAGAGTGATCGTTTAATTCCCGAAGTGGCGGCTGTGGCGGTTCCGGGCGCCTCGGGGGACGGGCCCTCGCGTGCGGTGCGGCGAGGGGGGGGGGGCAATTCTATGGATGTGGATAATCATGCATATTGTGAATTACGATGAAGCTTAATCCCATATGATGATACCTAATATTGATGAGGATGATGATAATTGTCACCATGATAAAGATGATGATGATAATGATGATAATAATAATAATAATGATAATAATAATAATAGTAATAATGATAATATTAATAATAACGGCAATAATAATAATAATAATTACAATAACTATAATGATGAAAATATTGATAATATAAATAATGAAAATCAATATTAATGACAATAATAATAACATCACCATCATTAAAGAGAAACAAACGAAACCCCAGCTGTACAATCCTCTGAGGCTCCGTGAACAAGCCCGTGCTTTAGTGGCGTCGAGCCCTCCCCGGCGGACGCGGGGGGCCGAGGGCGCAGCGGGGGCGACGGGAGGGCGCTAACGAAGGAGACAGGTGCGCGCGGCCGACCAGACGCCGAAGGACCCCACTCTGCCACGACGAGGACTAGAGTGAGTTACGAGCACTCAACCTGTAAACCGCGTGCGCGAGAGTGAGCAACATCGAGTCAACAGCTGCAGTGGGGAGGGAGCTGTAATGCAACCCGGATTTACGAGCGCACTTGTTGGCACAACATAAACACCGGGGATTATCACTTATAAACAATTTCGTTCGGGTGTTCAAGATCCTGTTTCACTCTGCTGTAACGCTGGACAATTCTGTCATTATGTAGAGGGCAGTCACGCTACAGTAGTGCGCGAGAGGGCGAGAGAACGAAAAAGAGAGAGGGAAACAGAGACAGAGAGGACGAAAAGAAAAGAGAGAGAGAGACAGACGGACGGAGCCAGGAGAGAGAGAAAAGAAAGAGAGAGAGAGACGGACGGAGCCAGGAGAGAGAGAGGGAGAGAGATAATAATTTTCGCAGGACATAAATAGCCGAAGTACTTAGGAAGTACTTCAAGGGGAAAGAGGAAAGAAATGTACAGAGGAAGCTCAGAAAAGCAACGAGACTCGAGCACCTCTCAAGGCGTTCAAATATAATGTTCAAGATAGAATGAAGAAGGGGCGTGTTTGTCTTCGTCGAAACATTATACAAGTCGAATACAATGAGACTGTTGATGTTCGGTCATTGCTCCGAGAGGCTTTTATGTCCCCCCTCCCCCCTCCCCCTTGGGTTATCGATGGTCGGCTGAATGAATGATTTTTATTCCAATAAGGCTTTGTTATATAATTCTCAATGATCAAATGCCGAAAATCATATCTATGAGCCAAGGTAAATAACGCAGGTCATTTTCAGACCTGTACGTCTCAATGTATGATGGGACAGTACTAGTGGAAAACGTAAAATATAAAATAAAAACTATTTTTCTTTTCATTGATACATGAAATAACTAAGGCTAAATTTCAAGGAAAGCGACAGAGGTAAAAAGTTACCCAATCCGTCCATCTGCCGCGAGAGCGCCCCTCTGCGTCTTAAGAAAGAACTTACCCAACCCTTGACTTCCATAAGACGTGCGAGGACGCCTCCCCTACGTCTTAATATGAAACGAACCTTCGCAACCTATTCACAAGCCCTCTTAATAACCCAGAACCGCCTACTTGCAAAAGACGAATCCACAGCCTGCATTTCAAAGGGTTCGTCAGGGTGGAGATGCAACCGTTCAGATCCGGCGGTGACGTCACCGTATTGTTCATGCCCGCCTACTTGTCTGACCAAACATGACCATCTGGCGATATCTGTAAACGAATTGCCGCTGTCGCTATTTTTTCCGCTCGGCGAACTCCGGGGAATACGCGATAATAAAGAAATAAACGAATCATGCAACTACGACTCGCTTTATACCGTTCGTTGGTGCCGTCTTTTAAGCGATCTGAACTGATGCTAACGGCGATGGCAAGACGCTGGGCAAACAGTACTTATAAAGCCAAGAAAAAAATTAAAAGAACCGCATCTCCCAAGTCTTTCCAGCCAGAGCGCAAGGCATTTTTAAAAATAAAATGGATGCATTTATATTTTACTAAGATTCCGTATAAGCACATATGCGCTTTAAAATTAATCGCAGGATATTTCTCACCTCGCCACAATCCCACTAATGGGACTATCTATTTTCGTATATCATTTATGCCTATCTGCGATCCATCTGTTTATGTTTTCTGTGAAATAGGAAATAAAAAGAGAGAGTTCCAACCTGATAAGCATACACACCAAGCAACTTTTTATATATATATACCAGCAAGCCACAACTTCTGCTCATTGTACGTTAGTCAGAACATGCTCGGGTATAAAACCTGCAGCTAAGTAAGGGCGACTGAAGCGTACGTCACTGTACATATCATGCGTGACATGCGGCGCCGCTTTTTACTACAACATGACCCACATCAGCGGAGTTATGAGGCGAAGCTGCTGGTCACTTGCCTGCGATTGAGCTTCGCATGGGGAGGAAAGTTTCATTAGTAGGAAAGAATGATTTCTCATAAACATTGCATCTTAAAAAACAGATCACCTTAGATTAGAATTCGAATTCTATACCGTTTCTGATATATATATATATATATATATATAATATATATAATATATATTATATATATATATATATATATATATATATATATATGCATACACATTAAAAAATAAGTACTTATGTGTTATATACTCACAGAAAACACTACCTAGGCCAAATAACTAGTTAAAATTCCTACAGAAAGCTCTATGTCACCAACACATTCTACGAGCTGATTTATTTTCATACCCAACCCCCCCACCCACCCATTTTCCCCCTCCTCCCCCCTATCTAAGTGCACCTCCCCTCCCCCTCTTCCCCTCCTCCCCCTCCCTGACTCACGCTCGCTTTATGGTTATCTCAATCGGAGTGATGAGTGTACCTCTGACAACACTGCAGTCGGTCGCACTTGTGGTGTTCTGAGATAAGTGACACTATCTAAATCAAGACATCATCACACTTACCGTGATATCAGTGTGCAACGATATAACGCGAGGAAGACGGCATCACAGAGATTGCGACAGCCATACATATGCATGGTTTGTCCGCGCATGACGCCGTTAAGGCGGGGTGACATTACCATATTAGAGGATCAGGACTGTGCCACGTCATGTATGGCGCAGTAATACCCGTCGATTTAGCTTCATGGATTGAGATATTGGTCCTTTCTCCTCTCTCCTCTTACCCTTTTATCCCTTCCTCCCTTCCTTTATTTTTTTCTCTCCTTTGCCTTACCCTCTTTTCCTATTATCTCTCCTCTTTTCCCCTCCTACTCCCCTTTTCCCTTTCCTCCTCCTCCCTTCTCTCCCCTTCCTCTCCTTCTATTCCTTTTTTCCCCTCCTTCACCTCTTTCCCTCTCCTAACCCTTCCCTTTTCCCTTTACTCCCTCCCCCCTTGCCCCCTCTCCCCCCCCCCCTCCTCTTCCCCTTGCTCTAGGTTCAGCCGCACGAACCACGGTCGCTTGTTCTCCGCCTTCATGAGGTCCACTTGCTTGTCCTCATACTCGACCTTCAGCATCTTCAGGGTCATCCAGACGGCGCGGCAGGGGGCGCTGCCCTTGTAGTAGAACTCGGTCTGAGCCAAGCCATTCTCGCTCTCTCGCTCTCTCGGCGGTGATGCGATGTACGTGTGGATATTCACTAACACTAATCACGCTACGGAATACTATTTGAGAGGCACTGTAAGGCACTGGGGAGTGGCAGGCAGTGAAGACACGTTCAGGAAGGCACAGGAGCCGGGGTCGCCCCCTGGAGGGTCAGTCTGTGAGGGCCGTTTGTTGGTGCCGCTGCTCGGTCACTGCGCGAGGGCCGCCTGGGAGGAGGAAAAGGAATGTCATTAGTAATCATATTGCCTCTAATGGTAGTGGTAATCAAGCATTATCATTGCCCTATTAGCATATGCACCATTGCTACTTCCGTTATCAGTAGCATTTTTGTCAGAATCACTGGTACATACACTTTAAAAAATATATTGTAAATGTGATTATTATTACTATTACAGTAATGCTATTCACTATCACAAAAAATAGCCAAGTGAACACTACGAATATATGAATAAATGGGAATAATGCCTGTCTCCAGGGATAGCCAAGGAAGGAGAAAAGCATACATAGTATGTATATTGATGATAATCATACAATTTGTCTGATAAAGGGTATTCCATAACATAACACAGGCAGTACAATAGTAACTGTGAAAATCTGAGGATTTGTATTCTTAATGAAAGTCATCCCACAAATAGCTCTCAGTAAATCACTGCATAACAAAAGAGCATTGAAAGTTATTTATACCATTAAACCATAGAGCCCTCTCTTGGATTGATAACACGATAACGCTAAGAAAGAGAACTCCAGTGAGCGTCTCATATCTCTTGCTTAGACTCTCGATTCGACATCCATAATTCAATAAAAAATGACAATATCCAATTACCCATCTGAGTACGAATGACCAAGAAAAGAAAATATTGTTCCAAGCAGACAGAATGAGGATGCCAGCTATATTAGTATGTGTGAACTCGGGGTGTCGAAAAAGAGGAAAACCACTACACTTACACTTTTTTAGGTGCCTATATAAGCATCTTCAGTTATATACACGTGTGAAAATGAGTATTTCCTGCAAGCATAGGAATTCTTTCCCACTTCCACACAAAGATGCATACCGGCAATTATGCTACTCCCCCTGACCATGCTTCGTGGCATTCGAAAAGCTGCCTCATCGAAAACGAGGACGAGAGAGAGAGGGAGAGAGAGAGAGAGAGAGAGAAGAGAGAGAGAGAGGAGAGAGGAGAGAGAGAGAGAGAGAGAGAGAGAGAGAGAGAGAGAGAGAGGAGAGAGAGAGAGAGAGAGAGGAGAGAGACAGAGAGAGAGAGAGGGTGGGGGAGGAGAGGGAGGGAGGGGGTAGACACACCCACATACAGAGGGAGGTAGAGAGACAAACAGACGAACAGACAGAAAGTAAAAAAGAGAGAATGTGAGTGAAATAGAAATAGAGAGATTGAGAGAGAAAGAGCGAGGGAGAAAGATAAAAAAAAAAAAAAAAAACGATAGATAGATAGGAGAGAGAGAGAGAGAGACTAAAGAAGGAGCGCGTGAATGAAAAATAATTAAAGAAAGAACGAGAGAGGAGAGAGACGCGAGAGAAAGAGAGAAGAAAAAAATAGATAGTAGAGAGAGAAAAAAAAACAGATAAATAGATAGATAGTAGAGAGAGAAAAAATAAATAAATAGATAGATAGATCGACAGAAAAGAGACAGTGAGTGAGAGAGAGAGAGAGAGAGAGAGAGAGAAGAGAGAGAGAGATCTTGAAAGATAGATAGAGAGAGAGTGTGAGAAAAATGATAGATAAACAGAGAGAGAGGGAGAAAGAGAGTGAGAAAAATTGATAGATAGAGAGAAAGAGAGAGAGAGAGAGAGAGAGAAGAGGGGATCTGGCTAGGCTCAGGCACTCGTCGGCGCAGTGAGGGGGGGGGGGGTCGAGCACGAGAGATAGTCCCAGAGAGCCGGGCGTCGACTGGCGATACCCACCCTGGCCGTCGTGTCAGCCTTCATTACTGAGGAGGTTCCTGGCGCCGTCTGACGAGCTTGGGGGATAGGGGTGTAAGGGGAGAGGGGGGAAGGGGGGGGGAACTCCGGGAAGGAGAGGATCTGATCTTATTATTTATTTTGTAGGATCGTTCGGTTATCCATTTTTCTTTTTCTTTTTTTTTTTTTTTTTTTTAGGGAGGGGGGGTCTCTTTCTATCTATTTGTCTATTGGATTATCTATTCAAGTCGTCTGTCAGTATGATTCTGTTTTCATTTATCTACGTATCTGTTTTTATTACTTTTAATATAGTCTTTGGATAATTATTAATTATCTTATCAAGAAAAAGTTGATAACAAAAGTTTCACAGTTAAATTTGACAAGATATTGTTAATGTTTTCAATTAAAAAGGTACATTTTTTCACATACTTATACTTTCATATATTTATCTACGTATCTGTTCTATTCTTCTTAATATTCCTTGGATAATTATTCAATTTCTTATCAAGAAGAAAAAGTTGACAACAAAAAGTTTCCTTGTTAAATTCGATAAGATATTGTAAGTGTTTTCAGTTAAAAAGGTACAATTTTTCATATATTAAGCATATTTGTTGTCTTCTTAAGCAGCAATGTGGGTAATTATGAAAAGGATGATGGTAATGCTGCTACTGTTGCTGCTGATGATAAGGATAATTATGAAGAGGGTGCTGCTGGTGAAGAGGATGGTAATAATCATAAAAATGATGATGATAATGATAACAATAATAATAATTGTAACAGCAGTAATAATAGTTATGGTAATTATGTTAACAACAATAATAACTATACCAACAACAATAAAGATAACAATATTAGAAATTACGATAATAAGAAAAAAAATAATCATAATCATAATAATGATAGTAATGACAATGATGATAATGATCATCATAATAATGATAACAACGACAACACTAATAATAACAAGACGACTACTAATAGTATCATTGCTACTAGTAATAATAAGAATAATAAAAACAATGATAATAATAATAATAATAATAATAATAATAATAATAATAATAATAATAATAATAATAACTATAATAATTACAATAATATAATAGTGATAATGATAATAATGATAATAATAATAATAATAATAATAATAATAATAATAATAACTATAAAACAATAATAATAATAGTGATAATGTAATAATGATAATAATAATAATAATAACTATAATAATTACAATGATATAATAGTGATAATGATAATATGATAATAAATAACCATAATAATAGTAATTATACCAATAATAATAATATAATATAATAATAATAATAATAATAATAATAATAATAATAATAATAACAATAAAAAGGACAATAATGATAATAATGATATTAATAATAGTAATAATAATAATAGGATAATAATAATAATAAGTAGAACAAGAACAAAAACAATAACAATAATAATGATTAAGATAAAAAAAATAACAATTATGATGATAATGATGATGATAACAATTATGATAACAATGATAATAATAATAATGATGATAATAGTAATAATGATGATGAAAATGGTAACAATAATAATGATGATATTGATAATAATATTATCATATTATTATCATTATTTTCATTATTATTATTATCATTATCATTATTATCATTATGATAATGATGATAATGATAATGGTAATAAGATTAATAATAATAGAAATAATAATAATGATAATAATAATAATAATAATGATAATAATATTAACAACAACAACAGCAACAACAATAATAATAATAATAATAATAATAATAATAATAATAATAATAATAATATGATATTGATAATAATATTATCATATTATCATCATTATTTTCATTATTATTATTATTCATTATCATTATTATCATTATGATAATGATGATAATGATAATGGTAATAAGATTAATAATAATAATGATAATAATAATAATAATAATATAATAATAATAATAATAATAATAATAATAATAATAATAATGATAATAATATTAACAACAACACAGCAACAACAACAACACAACAACAACAACAACAACAACAACAATAATAATAATAATAATAATAATAATAATAATAATAATATAATAATAATAATAGTAATAATAAAAATAATAATAACAACAACAATAACAATAATATTGATAATGATAATGATGATAATAGTAATAATAATAACAATAATAACAATAGAAATAACAACAACAAAAAGAATGATCATAAAAATTATCACAAAAAATAAAAATATCGTCTACATCATCGTCATTATGATGATAATCAAACTTTGTTTGTCTGTTCATTTACACATCAAATTACTCATTTCATTCCATCTTCCTCATATCATAACACAAAACAATAATTAGTCTTTTCTTCATCTTATTCTAGTTCTTCTTCTACTTTCCTTTACTCTTTCATTCTTTCTATTATCTTAACTATTTTGTTTTCTCTATCTCTCATCTCGTCGCCAAAATAGTTGTCATTTCGCGGATGTTTTGTCTCGCGAATTGTCTTCTCGATCATCCTTCACGTCATGGAAGCGTATTATCATTCTTTTTACGGCTTTATCTTCCATCTCTTGTGGTTTATCTTATTTTCTTTTTTTATTTTTTCTTTGGGGTGGGAGGGCTTATGGTATGAAAATTAAGATGAAAGTGTTTGTTCCATATTAGTTTGTATGTATACTGTGTATGTATGGATGGATATTGTGTGTATGTGTATATATATATACATGCATAATCACATGTGCGTGGTTCTTGCTCAGCATTGGTTAGACTGGAGAGAGAGAGAGAGAGAGAGAGAGAGAGAGAGAGAGAGAGAGAGAGAGAGAGAGAGAGAGAGAGAGAGAGAGAGAGAGAGAGAGAGAGAGAGAGTGAGTGAGTGAGTGAGTGAGTGAGACAGAGAGAGAGAGAGAGAGGAATAAGAAAGTATTGATAATGACCAATGTGAAGAGTAATAATAATAATTATCATCCTTATCATATTCATCGTCTGCATCATCATTACCAAGGTTATGCTTTTGTTAGCATTGGTTAGTTAGTTTGTTCGTTGGTTAGCAGGATAACTCAAAAAGTTATGAACATTTTTTTTATGAAATGCACTTCATAGCCCAACTTAGATGCTATTAAATTTTGTGATTTCATTAGCATTGCGAGATAGGAACAAAAACTTTTTGCCATTTAGATTATCATTATCAATATTATCATTACTATTATTATCGTTATCATTATTACCATTGTTAGTAGTAGTAGTAGTAGTAGTAGTAGTAGTAGTAGTAGTAGTAGTAATAGTATGATATTCTTCAAGTGTGAATATTATTATTGCATCATTATTACCGTTACAGCGATCATGGTACTGTCCGATATTGCACTATCTGAGACGACCGGCTTCTCGAATGACATGCATACGGCACGGGGGATTATGAGCGTCTACAGTCACGTTTTCAGAAGCTCCCTTTCACTCAACGCACAGACGCAAGTTGCTTGTCATCTGAGCAAAGCTGGCTCTGACGCTCGGTAATGAATATGTATGTAATAAGATGGGAGAAAAAGAGATGGAGAGAGAAGGAAGGAGATAAGAAAAGAAAAAACATAGGAGGAGGGGAGGAAAAGAAAAATATAGGCAAATAGGAAAAGAAGATGAGAGAAGCGAAGACAGAAAATAAAGAGTAAACAGAATGAAAAACC
>NW_020869438.1:20672-40672 GCF_003789085.1 Penaeus vannamei | reverse complement strand
AACTGAGGAGCTTGTTGGGCCCGGGTCCTCTGGGGCTGAAGCTGCCGAGAGAAATTCGTCATGAAAGGCGTTTAGGCTTCACGGATTCTGAACTCGTCTATTTTCGCATTTGTGAATGGATTGGGAGGGATTAGGCTTCAGTCTCGATTTCCTTCGTAAGCACACATGTGGATACATCCATATGCTCCCACACGTACACATGCATAAAAAACACGCAAATACACACAATCACACTCAAAATCACGCAAACACACACACACGCACATAAATGCTCGCATACATACACAAACACAAATAAACACATACACAAACACACACACACACACTCACTCACGCGCAAACACACACACACTCCACCCTTACCATATTCCGGAAAATCAGTAAAAAGAGTAATATTGTATGATGATTATGGTGATGATGATAAGGATAATAATAATAATAATATAATTATCAATAAAGATAATGCTATTAGTAATGATAATAATATTAACAATAATAATAATAGCAATGGTAATGATAATAGTGATGACATTGATAATCATAATATTCACAATCATTATAATGATATTGATAGTCAGGATAATAGCAATAATGAGGGTGAAAATAATAATGAAAAAATAATGATAATAATAGTAAAGATAATAATGATAAGAATAATGCTACTACTACTAATATCAACAATAATAGTAATAATAAAATTGATGATAACAGTAATAAAATCAACAAAGATAATGATAATATAAATTATAATAATGATAATGATAAAAATACTAATAACAACACTACCACTATTACTAATGATCATATAAATAATAATAATTGTAATAATGATGGTAATACCAATAATAGTAATAATTATTATTATAATACTAACAGTAATACAAATAATAATGAACATGATAATAATAAAAAGAGCAATAATGATAGTAATGATAATTCACATCATAAAGATGCAATAAATAGTGATGATAATAATTACAATAGCAAGAATCATCCTAATTGTAATAATAATAATAATAAAGATAGTAATGACAGTGATGCTAGAAGTAATATTACCATTATGATAATCATCATTATCATCATTATTGTTCTAGTAATGATGATAATAATAATAATAATGATAATAATATTATTAATAATAATAAAATACAAATAACGATAATAATAATAATAATTAATAATAAAAATAATAATAATTGTTCGATGAATTAGATGGAGTGGAAAGGGAAACGGTGGTGCCTGATGCAGAGGAAAGTACTAGATTCTGGAGTGACATATGGGACAATTCAGTAAAACACAAAGAGAATCCAGAGTGGTTGAAGAATGTGGAGGATGAGTTGCAAGGGTATTAGATAAAGAATTTGAGTAATTTACATGGCAAGATAGCAATTCAACTGGATAAGTGTCTCCAAGAAAATAGCGTGCCACTATGGATGGTGACAGGGGAAACAGTACTTTGTGTAAAAATGGCAAAAGGAAGCGCAGTTAACAATTTTAGGCTGCTGTGGAAATTACTGACTGGGATAATAGCGGAAGAATTGTATAATTATCATGAAGAAGCAGCATTATTGACATGGGAACAAAACGGTTGCAGAAAAGGAAGCCGTGGGACTAAAGACCAACTTCTAATTGACAAAACGATCTTGAAATTTTTTTTAAAACATTTAACTTCAGTAGCTGTTGCATGGATTGACTATCGTAAAGCTTACGATATGGTCCCTCATAGCTGGATAGAAAAATGTTTGGATATGTTTGGAATAGTAGTCATTGTCAAGTCTCATAAGCGGGTCAGTGAAAGAGTGGAACACAGAATTAAATGCGGGCCAAACCAGACTTGGAAACGTAAAAATAAAGCGAGGAATTTTTCAGGGAGATAGTTCATCACCACTGCTGTTTGTCTTGACGATGATCCCGTTGACGCTGTTGCTGAGGAAAATAAATATCTTTTATGAAGTAAAGAAGAAAGGAGAAAGGATTAACCATTTACTTTTTATGGACGACTTGAAATTATTCGCAAAAGATAAAGATCAAATTGATAGTTTAGTAAATACAGTCAGAATATTCTCAGAAGATATCAAGATGGAGTTTGGATTATCTAAGTGTGGAGTGCTAATCATAAAAAGAGGAAAAGTAGTTGAAAGCGATGGCCTCTGCATGCCAGATGGTGCAATGATGAGAAATGCTGAGGAAAGTGGATACAAGTATCTTGGTCTTGGAAGTGGATGGAATAAAGCATGATCAAATGAAAGATCAAGTAAAGAAAGAATATACCAGAAGGGTCAGAAACATATTGAAATCAAAGTTAAACGGAGGAAATATAATCTCAGCCATTAATTCAAGAGCGGTATCAGTTGTCAGATAGGAGCAGGAATCATAAAGTGGACAAAGAATGAATTGGAGGAAATGGACAGGAAAACAAGAAAGCTGATGACAATGTATGGAGCGCAACACCCAAAAGCAGATGTTGATAGGCTGTACTTAAAAAGATATGATGGAGGAAGAGGCTTGCTTGGCGTTGAAGATTGTGTGCAGGCAGAAGTCAACAGTCTTCTTAAATACTTACGCGCGTCAGAAGAAAACATGTTGAAGGAAGTAAACATCAGTAGTATTCTTGAGAACAAAAAGCATGGGCAGAGCAGAGAGCATATACAGAAAAGTCATAGAGGGATACGAGAACAAAGGATTGCATGGATAGTTCCACAAAGCAAAGAGCAATAAATCATGGGATTGGCTAAGAAAAGGATATTTGAAAAAAGAATCAGAAAGTACAATCATAACAGCACAAGATCAAGCCCATTGCACAAGGAATTTGAGGAAAAGAGTCTATGGAGAGGATATTGATTCAAGTTGTAGAGTGCGTGGTGCTGCAGAAGAAACAGTAGCACATATTGTGTCAGAATGCCAGAAACTAGCACAGAAGGAATACAAAGAAGTTAGACATGACAATGATGCAAAAGTGATCCACTGGAAATTATGTGAAAAATGGGGATTTGAGGAATCTGATAAGTGGTACACACACAAGCCTGAAAAAGTATTAAAATCTGACGAGTGCAAGATTTTATGGGATTTCCCTATACAGACAAGATACTGGAACACAATAGACCGGATATCACTGTAATTGAGAAAAATAGCAATAATGTCTTCTTATTGACCCAGCATGCCCATTTGATACTCGCATTGAAAAGAAAGAAGAAAAGTTCAACAATTACTGCGACTTGAAATATGAGATTGCAAGAATGTGGAGAATGAAAGAAATTGAAGTAATCCCTGTAGTTGTAAGGGCATTAGGATCTGTGACGAAAGACTGAAAATGGATTCAAAAGCTAGATTTGGGAATAACAGCAGAAATGTTACAAAAACCTTGTTTACTTGGAACAGCCAGAGTCATTCGGAAAGACGTGGACATGAAATGAAGAAATTAGGGTTGCTGCAATATCTAAGACCACTGGTTGTGGTCCGCTATTGCAGCTCATTAACAAAGATATAACATCAGTCTTGTGAATAGCAGAGAGAAAAAATAATAACAAGATCAATAATAATATTAATGATAATAAGAATAACAATAACTACAATAATGATAATAACACTGCTGATAATAACAACAACAACAATTGTAATGGCAGAAAACCGCACAATACAAAAGCGAGAACTGAAGCTGAAATCCCGGAGGATTTCGAAACTGTTGTTTCATGTCCAGTAAATCTCGTTTGTGCGTTTTGGGTTTCTCTTCCATAGTATCAACATAATAGTGTTTTACCATTCATCGATGATAATGATTATAATATTGGTAATGGTAGTAGTAATAATAATAATAATGATGATGATTATCATTATCATTATTATTTTCATTACCAAGAAGGTTATGTTTTTGGTAGCGCGTTAATTAGTTGGTTAGTTGGTTAGCAGGATAAATCGAAAAGTTATGAACAGATTTAAATGAAAGACTTACCAGATATGTGTCAAAGCCCAACTAAAAAGCGTCACACTAGTCCTCTCTGTCCTGGAATCCGTAGACAGCCTCGCCTCAAGTCAGCTGACCATTCAAAAAGCTGTAGTCTAGGGATCTCAGGACAGAGGAGACTAGTGTGACCCTGGCATTAGATGTCATTAGATTCTGGTGGTGATCCGGATCACCTTCTGGACCCGGGAATCATGAATGTAATTCTTCAAGCGTGATCATTTTCAATGCATCAGTAACCTTATTGCCTTCACGGAGGTATGCGCTCTCTGAATGCTTCTAATTATTATTATTATTGATATCATTATCATTATAATAATTATTGTTAATGTAGTTATCATAATGCTGATAATAACAATAACAATTAAAAAATAATTATTATAATGAAGATAGCGATGATCCCAATGATACTACTATTAGTACTCCTGTGACTACTAAGGATGACAATGATAATGATAACAATTATAATGACAGTAATATCAATTATAATGATAATGAAAATAATGAGAATAATAAGGAACATCGATATTATAGAAATAATAGTAATAATGTTATATTGATAGCAACAACAACAATAATAATAGGGATAAAAATAATAATATCAATGGCAACAATAATAATGATGGTGATCATCATAATAATAATATTAATGGTAATAATGACAATGATGATGCTGACGATGGTCATGATGATGGCGATAATGATAATAATAATTATAATAATAGCAACAATAATAATAATGATAATAATAATAATAATAATGATAATGATAAAGATGATGAAAATAAAAATTAGTAATAATAATAATAATGATAATAATAATAATGATAATGATAATGATAATAATAATAATAATAATAACACTAATGATAATAATAACAATGGTGGTGATAATAATAATAATAACAATAATAATAATTATAATAATAATAATAATAATAATAGCAATAATAATAATAATAATAATAATAAAAAAATAATAATGATAATAATAATAATAATAATAATAATAATATCAGCAACAGCAACACCAATAACAACAACAACAATAATAGTAGTAATAAATGCAATGACAACAATGCTAAAAATTATAGTAACAATGAAAATAATGATAATACTCATGGTTACAGTAATAATAGTAATAATAACAAATAAAATTGATAATGAAATTAAAGCATCTGCATTAAATGGCGCAACACGCGAGAGGTCTTCGACGGGCGAAAGGGACCGAGCCTCACGTTAGCCAAACATTATGTCCATCCCGGGCACGATCACACCATTAAGTTTGGCGAAAGGCTATTTCATCTTTCTTTTTTCTGGGGTCTGGTGAGGACTGGCGGGTAAGGCGATACTGATCTCCAGTGTTCTTTCCTCCCTCCCTCCCTCCCTCCTCCCCCCTCTCTCTCTCGCTCTCTCTCTCTCTCTCTCTCTCTCTCTCTCTCTCTCTCTCTCTCTCTTCTCTCTCTCTCTCTCTCTCTCTCTCTCTCTCTCTCTCTCTCTCTCTCTCTCTCTCTCTCCCACTCCTCTCTTTCTCTCCTTCGATGTAGCCTCTTATCAGCGATACGAATTAAGGCAAGGAGATGGCGAAAGACCAAGATGATATCTTGACATACGATTGTCCAGTCTGAATTTGAATTAAAAGAAGAAAAAGAAGAGAAATTGATGCTGATATTTTCTCTCTAAGCATCGCTCACCACACGACTAATGCTGATTGCGAGAGAGGGAGAAAAATGGGGATGAATTTTATATCTCCCGATTCGGAGGCCAACGGCGAATTAAATCAATCGAAGAAAGAAAACTGATTTTATGAATCGGATATAAGGCGTGATTATCTGCTCCGTGTTTTTTTTTTTTTTTTTTTTTTTTTTTTTTTTTTTTTTTTGATGTGGAGCAACGGCTGATGAACAGACAGATATAGATTCAGAGAGAGAGANATCCCTCCCACCTTCTCCCCCTCCCTCCCTCCTTACGTCTCATTCCTCCTCCTCTCGTCCCTCCTCTCCTGCCTGCCTCAGCTCCCCTTCCCTCCCCTCCTTCTCCTTCCCTCCCTCCCTTACTCCCTTTCCCTCCCTCACTCCCTTCCTCCCCTCACTACTCCTCTCCTTCCTTCCCTCACACCCTTCCTCTCCTCTCTCCCTCACTCCCTTCCCTTCTCCGCCCACCAGGACGAGGAGCCCAGTGTTCCTCCGTCAGCATCACGAACGACTGGGGAGCAGCTACATGGCCCAGTTTTCCGGCGACCCTCCGGCAAGTTCCTTCGTCGATCGGCTGACAGTTCGAGCTGACCCTTCGTAAGTCCGTGAGCGAAATCTGGCAGTCAGTCTCTCTATTGCTGTTCTCTTTCTTTCTTTCTTTCTCTGTTGTTTTCTCTATATATCTATCTATCATCTATGGTATACTTAATCTCTTTTTTGTCTCTCTCTCTCTTTCTCTCTCTCTCTCTGTCTTATTCTATCTACTCTATACCTCTATATCTCGTATATGTCTAGCCTATCTATTCTCTATACCTCTTATAATCTTATATGTCTCTCTCTCTCTCTCTATCTCATCTATTCTATCTATCTATCTATCTATCTATCAGTCCATCTCTCTCTCTCTCTCTCTTCTCTCTCTCTCTCTCTCTCTCTCTCTCTCTCTGCTCTCCTTCTCTCTCCTCCTCTCTCATTCTTTCCTTGGCCCTTTTCTACTTTTTCTTTGTTTCTTTTTCGTCAAATTCTTTCTTTCTGCTTTCTGCCTGCTTCTCTCTTCTTTTTCAGTGTATTCCCTTTTTGTTATTATTTTTATATGATTTATATAGATAGAGATAGATAGATAAATATAAATTATCTGTCTTTGTCACTTACTATTTCTCTTCTTCTGTGATTTATTTTTGTCTTTTTTATCCCTTTGTTTTTCTTCTCCTTCGCTATTTTCATTTTTCTTATTATATAATTACCATATAATTCTTCCTAAATATTTATTCTTCTAATTACTACTACCTTCTCCTTTCCCCTTCTTATTATTTTTTTCCTTCTTTCCTACACCTTTCTCTTTTTCCCCCATCTCTTATTTTTTATCTTTTTTTCTGCTTGTTCCTCGTTCTGTCTCTATGCTGTATTTATATCTTCTTCTCTTCTCCATGTTGTCTATATATTTCTTTTTTTCTTCTTCTTCTCCTTATATTATATTATTATATTATTTTCTTCTTCACATCACGTGATATTTATTGACAGTTGCTCTACTTAATATACCATAGACATTATTATTTCCATATCTTTCCTTATCTTTCTTTCTTTGATTCCCCTCATCGCTCTCTCTCCTCTCTCTCTCTCTCTCTCTTCTCCTCTCTCCTCTTCTCTTCTCTCTCTCTCTCTCTCTCTCTCTACCTCATCTCTCTTTCTCTCTCCTCTCTCTCTCTCTCTCTCTCTCTCTCTCCTCTCTCTTCTCCTCCTCTCTCTCCTCCTCCTCTCTCCTCTCTCTCTCTCTCTTCTCTCTCTTCTGTTGTGTTGTGTCTCTCTGTGTCTCTCTGTGTCTCTCTTGTCTCTCTGATCATCTCTCTCTCTCTCTCATCTCTCTCTCTCTCTTCTCATCTCATCTCTTCTCCTCTCTCTCTCTCTCTCTCTCTCTCTCTCTCTGCCTCTCTCTTTCTCTCTCTCTCTCCTCTCTCTCTCTCTCTTCTCCTCTCTCTCTCCTCTCTCTTACTCTCTCTCTTTTCTCTTTCTCTTTCTCTCTCTTTCATCTTTCTCTCTCCTCTCTCTTCTCTCATCTCTCCTCTCTCTCGCTCTCTCCTCTCTCTCTCTCTCTCTCTTCCTCCTCTCTTCTCTCTCTCTCTTCTCTCTCTTCTCTCTCTGTCTCTCTCTCTCTCTCTCTCTCTCTCTCTCTCTCTCTGTCTCTTCTCTCCTCTTTCTCTCTCTCTCTCTCCTCTCTCTCCTCTCTCTCTCTTCTCTCTCTCTCTCTCTCTCTCTGCTTCTCTGCTCTCTCACTCTCTCTTTCTTTCTTACTCTTTCTCCTCTCTCTCCCAAACCACCCTTCCCCTCACCCATATCACTGCTCACTCTCCCCCCTCCCTCCCACAACCCCATTCTCGCCCTCACCCTCCTCTCCCCCTCCTCCCTCCCTCCCACACCCATTCTCGCCTCTCCTCACCTCCACCCCTCCTCCTCCTCCCTCCTCCCTCCTCCCTCCCCCCACACCCTTCTCGCGCCTTAACCACCTCCTTCCCTCCTCTCCCTCCTCCCTCCCTCCCTCCCACCCCCCACACCCATTCTCGCTCCAAACTCACTCTCACCCCTCCTCTCACCCCTCCCTCCCTCCCTCCCTCCCACACCCATTCTCGCTCTCACCCCTCCTCCACCCTCTCTCTCCCTCCCTCCCTCGCCTCCACCGCCCATCTCGCTCCAAACTCACTCTTCACCCTCCCCCCTCCCACACCCATTCTCGCCCTCACCCCTCCTCTCCCCCTCCTCCCTCCCTCCCTCCCTCCCTCCCTCCACACCCATGCTCGCTCCAAACTCACTCTTCACCCCTCCTCTCCCTCCCCTCCCTCCCACACCCATTCTGGCCCTTCACCCTCCTCTCTCCCTCCCTCCCTCCCTCCCTCGCCTCCCACCACATTTCTCGCTCCCAAACTCACTCTCACCCCTCCTCTCACCCCCCCTCCTCTCCCTCTCCTCCCTCCCACGCTCTCACCCCTCCTCTCCCCCTCCCTCCCTCCCCAGTTCTACGCGGGCGTGGTCGAGTGGCACGATGACAAGTACTTCAAGCTGGTGTCCTCGGGTGGGCCAAGCGGAGCCAGGCTGGGACGTCGAGTTCGAGTTCAAGTCGACTACGCCGGGCGCCCAAACCTTCAGTCATAGCGCGGTCATGAATGGGGCAGACACGTGTGGTGAGTTGAGTCAATGGGGGGGGGAGGTTGGTGTGGGGGGAGGAAGGGGAGGGAGATGGGGAGGAAGAATTGGGAAGGGAAGGGGGAGGGGGATGGGGATGGGGATGGGGAGAGATTGGGGGGAGGAAGGGGATGGGAAGAGATTGGGAGGGAGGGGGATAGGGGAAGAAGTTAGTTGGGAGGGGGAGAGAGGAGGAGGAGTTGGGAGGGATGGGGGAGGAGTGAGAAGAGGAAGGGGATGGGGAGAGAGGAGAAGGGAATTGAGGAGGGGGGGAATCTTGGAGAGGAGTGGAGAGCTGATGGGGAGAGATTGGGGGCGAGGAGTGGAGAGGGAACTTCATGTGGGGAAGGAGGAAAAAAAAAGTTTATGGGGAGGAAAGGAGGGTTGTACGGAGGAGAGGGAAGGTACTGGGATTGTACATGAGGGGAGGGAGTTAGGGGGAAACAGGATATATGTGTATTTCTATTAATATCTGTGAGTAATACTAAGGGATGCTACTGTGACGGGGACGACCAGGCTAATTAACACGAGTGTAACACCTTGCTTGCTAAAATAAATCATAAATTCTATCGTAAATCTATCCAGTTCTATTTCTATCTTATCCTTATCATCACAATCATCATTATCATAATTTCTCTTCACCCCCCCCTCCCTTTCCTCCCCCAGGTGGCGGCGGCGTGGTGACCCAACCCCCCATGGAAAGCCCCTGTGACCCACAGGCATGACACCCTATGACTACGGACAGGTAGGAGTTGGAACACGTCGAAGGGAGGGGGGTGCAGGGGTTGGGTGGAAGAGGGTGGGGGGAGGGAGGCGCTATGGGTGATGTAGTGTGGTTGTGGTGTGAAGTGACGAGGTGCGATGTGGTGGTATGATATAGTGCGATGGGGTGTGAGCTGATGTTGTGGTGGGTTGCTGATACACTGTACGAGAGTTATGTTGTGTGGTATTGATACGGCTGGGTGTGGTGTGATGAGATACGATGCATGGCTTGCGGTGTAATGCAGTCCGTCTTACAAAGATAACGAATTTGAGGTAAAGAAAAATCTCTTTTTAAAAATGAAGTTATTTTATTATTTGTGTGTGTGTGTAGGTGTGTGTACATATTATTTATCTATCATATACATACGTATATATATATATATATATATATATATATATATATATATATATATATATATAATGTATGTAGTATATATATATATATATAATTATGATATATGATAATTAAAGCATTCTTATCACTGTCCCCAAAAATATCAATAAAACACGTAACCCCTCATTAAAAACCTCCCCCCCCCCTCCCCCCTCGCCAGGCGCGCTTGTGCTTCTCCCTGTTCTACGAGGCGCAGAGGTCAGGTCCTCTCCCCGCTGACCAGAGGGTGACCTGGAGGAAGGACTCGGCGGTCAACGATGGGTCAGATGTGGGGCGCGACCTGTCTGGAGGATATTACGATGGTGAGGCAAGGAGGGAGGTGATGAAAGGGGTGAAAATGGCGATGCAATGATGATAATTAAGAGCTGGAGGTTATACAGAGAAGGAATGATGGATATATGAGATAAGATATCAGAAAAAAACACATACACATACAGAAACATACACACACACACACACACACACACACCTCTCCCACACTTCCCCACTTACTCTTCCACTCCCTACCTCCCCCCCACACACACCCTCCACATACACCCATCCCATCCCCATCCCTCCTCCCCCTTACACCCAGCCCACCCCCATCCTCCCCACCCAACTCATGAGCACTCACCCAACCCCTCCCTCTACTCCTCCTAACACCCACCCACCCCATCCTCCCCTCCTCCCTTACACTCCCCTCCACATACACCCCCCTGAGCCCCCCCCCATCCTCCCCAAGCCCAAACCCTCTCCCCTACACCCACACCCCTCTTCCTCCTCCCCCTTCACACCCACCCACCCCATCTCCCCTCCTCCTTACACACCTCCTCCACATACACCGCAACCCCCCCCCCCTCTCACACACACACCCACCCCTCACACCCACCCCATCCTCCCCTCCCCAACCCACACCCCCTCCCTCTCATCCCCCCTCTCCCTTCCCCCCCTCTCACCCCCACCCCCTTCCCTCCCCCTCTCACCCCCCCCCTCACCCTCCCTCCTCTCACCCCCCCCCCCATCCTCCCCAACCCACACCCCTTTCCCCCTCTCACCCCCACCCCTCTTCCTCCCCCAACAGCCGGTGATTTCGTGAAATTCGGCTTCCCGATGGCCTTCACAGCGACCGTGCTTGCTTGGGGCCTCGTCGACTTCCCCGCCGGGCACCAGACGGCAGGTAGGTTGCTTGGGGACTTGCTTTCGTGCTTGATTCCTGGCTTTCGGGTTGACCTTGATTGGGATGGTGGTTTGTGTAGGTCCGTTTTATTTTATTTTTTTTTTCTTTCTTTCTTTCTTTTTTTTGCGGATCATTTAGTTTAGTTTATTTATTATTATTATTTTTTTTTTAAGGGGATTCATTTATCTTTTTTTTTTTCAAGGGGATTCATTTATCGTTTTTTTTTATAAGTGGATTATTTACCTTTTTTTAAGGGGGGGTCATTTAGCGTTTCGTTTATGTAGTATTCTGTATATTTCTTGTAATAGTTATCAATGTCATTATCATTATTGTGATTATCATTTTGTCATCATCATTATTATTGTGATTTTTATTATTATTGTTGTTGTTTTTGTTATCACCATCATCCTCGTTATATTTTATACCATTTTACTTTAATTTCAATTTATTTATTCATGTGAAACAAAAACAGTGTTACTATTCTATTTTTGTAACGACCGTTATCTTGTTAATGTTGAATTCGAAAGAAATCATCCAGAAATTATTGTATTAAAACATTTAAAAAATGTCGGAAATTATTGCACTAAAACGTACTCAAAAATTATGGAAATTATAGCACTAAAACGTATTCAAAATGACGGAAATTATTGCACTAAAACATTCCAAAAATGACAAAAATTATTGCACTAAAATGTATTTCAAAATGACGGAAATCATTGCACTAAAACGTATTCAAGAATTATGGAAATTATAGCACTAAAACGTATTCAAAATAACGGAAATTATTGTACTAAAACATTCCAAAAATGACAAAAATTATTGCACTAAAATGTATTTAAAAAATGACGGAAATTACTGCACTAAAGCGTATCTAAAAATACGGAAATTATTGCACTAAAACGTATTTAAAAAATGCGGAAATTATTGGACTAAAACATTTAAAAAACAACGGAAATTATTTTGCTAAAAACGTATTAAAATGATTATTAAAAACGCAATTTAACCATTTCTTTCCCTCCACTCTGGATCCACCACCACTGTCCAAAAACTCTAGAATATTCCATCCAATCCAAAAAAGCGTCTCATTCATATTCATATTTCTCTCTTCCATTATCATTGTTGTTTATGTAGATTTTCTTTCGCTATACATCATTTAGAAGGAAAACTGTGGTCACATTTCGTCATTCATTTACCTACCGCTTCCTTTACTACCTTTCCTTCTATGAATATATTTTGCCACTTTTTTCAGAAAAATACTAGTGTCATATTTTCTTCCATGTCACTACCATTATTTAGGAGTGATTCTATATCATATTAATATCTCTCTCTTCTCTTGTCACTGTAGCTTTCTTTTTTTCTTTCTTTTTTCTTACCAAATATTCCAATATTAATATTTCTCTCTTCCCTTACCACTGTAGTTTTCTTTTTTTTTTCTTTCTTTCGTTCTTTTTTTCTTACTAAATATTCCCATATTAATATCTCTCTCTTCCCTTACCTCTGTAGCTTTCTTTTTTTCTTTCTTTTTTCTTACCAAATATTCCCATATTAATATCTCTCTCTTCCATTGCCACTGTATTTTCCCTTTTTCTTTCTTTTTTTCTTACTAAATATTCCCATATTAATATCTTTCTTCCATTGCCACTGTAACTTTCTTTTTCTTTCTTTTTCTTACCAAATATTCCCATATTAATATCTCTCTTCCCTTACCACTATCTTTCTTTTTCTTTCTTTTTTTTACCAAATATTCCCATATTAATCTCTCTATCTTCCCTTACCACTGTAGTTTTCTTTTTTCTTTCTTTCTTTTTTCTTACCAAATATTTTGTCCTTCAATGTTTGCAATTGCAGGTCAGACCGAGTATGCCAGAGCAGCTGTGAAGTGGGCCACTGACTACTTCCTTAAGGCTCACACTTCATACTTTGAACTCTATGGCCAGGTATGTAGTTGTGTGGTTTAGTGTGTTATATACAGGTTGTATATATCCTGCCATGTATAGTTTATTGACGTTGTATGTATATTGTTGTGTATTGTGTATAGGTGTAGTATATATCTTGTGCAAAGTGTACTGTGTAAAGTTGTCTATCTCATATCGTGCAGAGTATGTTAGTATTATATGTATCTCACCATATGTTATGCACTGGTGTTGAATATCATGTCATGTGTATTATAATGCACTGGCATATTGTGTATTGTTGTCCCAAATTTCTGCCATTTATAATGCACTGAAGTTGTGTAGCTCTGGCCATTTGTAGTGCATTAGTGGTTTATACCTCCCGCCATATAATAAATTGGTGCTGTATATCCCCCGTACGATATTGAATTTTTGTTTCTGTGTATCGAATTAGAGTGAAAATAGGATGTCCGTGTGTAAGGTGGGGTGAAAAGGTAATAGAGAGAGAGAAAAAGAGAGAGAGAGAGAGAGAGAGAGTCCCATTTCTGTATGGGTTGCCGTTAAGGATGAGCCGCCTCCACTGATTATTACGGCTCAATCCATACTGGTTTTGGCATGGGTTTTTATGGTCGGATGCCCTTCCTGACACCAACCCTCTCTATTTATCCGGGCTTGGGACCGTACATCCAAACGAATGGTACACATTTACAACCTCCCATAACCCAGGCCATCGCCATATAGGCGAAGTAATAAGAAACCAGAATGGGACACAATATAACAAAATATAACAAGTATGAAAAAAAAAAACATATTACAACTACAATTTTTAACAAGATACGAAAAAAAACACATATTACAACTACAACTTTTAACAAGATACGAAAAAGCCACATATTAAAACTACAATTTTTAACAGATACGAAAAAGCCACATATTACAACTACAACCTTTATCAGCTGTTATCTTCCTCCTGCTCTCCGTGTCACAGGTGGGCGACGGGTACGCTGACCACGCCTACTGGGGCCGCCCCGAGGAGATGACGATGGCTCGACCCTCCATGAAGATTGATAACGACCACCCAGGTACGGCGGCCATTGCGTGGGGGGAGAAGTGAAATTGGGGGAGAAAGAGGGTAAGAAAATAATGACGAAAATGGATGGAGATCGGAAGGAGAGAAGGGAGGAAAGAGAAGGATTTAAGAAGGTACTTTGTTGTGATGTGTTTAGAATCAGAGGGAGATGAGTATTACTGTGACGTGTACAGAAGGTCATGTTTTCCTTTGAAATTGGGGCACTTTCTTGACCTCTTCAACAAGGCATTTTTCTTCCCATGAACTTGACGAAAAGGTTACTTTTGATACGGAGAAGGAAAAGGACAGGACCCTTAAGTCAGCCCTTGCTTGCATATCCCTAGTTAAGAAGAATAGAGATAAATATATAAATATAAAAAATAAACAAAGAAAAGAAAAATACCATAGAGTTTCACAATCAAGAAAAAACACAAAGCTTTTCACAAGAAAAAAAGAAACGAAAAATTTCATAGAGCTTTACAATAAAGAAAAAAAATCATTCAAAGCTTTTCCCTAAAAAAAAAAGAAAAGAAAAGAAAAGAAAAAATCCATTAAGCTTCACAACAAATAAAAAAAATAATTCAAAGTTTTCCCCTCAAAAAAAAAGTAAATAAAGAAAAGAAAATTCCCCTAGAGCTTCACAATATAGAAAAAATCATTCAAAGATTTTCCCTCAAAACATAGATAAAAGAAAGAAAGCAAAAATCCCTCAAAAAAACATTCATAGACCTTCACAACAAAGTAAAAAATCATACAAAACTTTTCCCTCAAACTCAATAGCCAGTCAGTGTCCAAGCCTCATCCTCAGAAGAAAATTAATAAGAAAAGGAGTATTGAACAAACGTTTTCCACTTCATTCTGTTCATAAACGTTTTTTTCCTCAGGCACGGAGTTGGCCGGAGAGACAGCTGCTGCTCTTGCCGCTGCGTCTATCGCCTTCAAGGTTTGCAGCTTTAATATTTATAGAATTTTATGATGTAGACTTTTTATAATGTAAACAATGAGCTAATTTGGAGCTAAGGATTATGCATTAACGTTTAGTCATTTCTGAAAAAAAAAAATGCTTCGTTTTTTTGTTTTTTTTTATTCTTTCTTTCTCTTTTTTCTCTCTTTTATTTGCCTTCTTTCTTATTCCCGTTATTTGTATCCCTTAAAGCTTATTCCTTCTTTTATTTGTTATATTTCTTATTCCCGTTATTTAAAGCCTATTCTTTCTTTTATTTTTGTCTTCTTATTTCCGTTATTTGTATCCCTTAAAGCTTATTATTTCTTTTTTCATGTGTCTTATTTCTTATTCTCGTTATTCGTATCCCGTAAAGCTTATTCTTTCTTTTATTTTGTTTTATTTTTTATTCCCGTTATTTGTATCCCTTAAATCTTATTCTTTCTTATATTCTTGCCTTATTCCTGTCATTTGTATCCCATGAAGCTTTTTTTATTTGTCTTACTTCTTATTCCCGTTATCTGTATCCCTTAAATCTTATTCTTTCTTTTATTCATTTGTCTTATTTCTTATTCCCGTTATTTGTATCCTTTAAAGCTTATTCTTTCTTTTAATTTTGCCTTCTTATTCCCGTTATTTATATCCCATGTAGCTTATTCTTTCCTTCTTTTATTTGTCATATATCTCATTCCCGTTATTTAAAGCTTATTCTTTCTTTTATTTTTGCCTTCTTATTCCCGTCATCTGTGTCCCATAAACCTTATTCTTTCTTATATTTTTGTCTCATTTCTTATTCCCATTATGTGTACCCCTTAAACCTTATTCTTTCTTATATTTTTGTCTCATTTCTCATTCCCGTTATTTATATCCCATGTAGCTTATTCTTTCTTTCTTTTATTTGTCATATATTTCATTTCCGTTATTTAAATTTTATTCTTTCTTTTATTTTTGCCTTCTTATTCCCGTTATTTGTATCCCATAAACCTTATTCTTTCTTATATTTTTGTCTAATTTCTCATTCCCGTTATTTGTATCCCTTAAACCTTATTCTTTCTTTTATTTTTTTCATTTCTTATTCCCGTCATTCGTATCCCTTAAAGCTTATTCTTTCTTTTTTTATTTGTCATATTTCTAATTCCCGTTAATTGTATCCCATAAAGCTTATTATTTCTTCTATTTTTGTCTTCATATTCCCGTCATTTGTATCCCTTAAAAGCTTATTCTTTCTTTAATTTGCCATATTTCATTCTTATTCTTTTTTTATTTTATCATATTTCTTATTCCCGTCTTTTGTATCCCATAAACCTTATTCTTTCTTATATTTTTGTCTCATTTCTCATTCCCGTTATCTGTATCCCTTAAAGCTTATTCTTTCTTTTATTTTTTTCATTTCTTATTCCCGTTATTTGCATCGCTTAAAGCTTAGTCTTTTTTTTTGTTTTCTTATTCCCGTTATTTGTATCCCATGAAGCTTATTATTTCATTTTTTATTTGTCATATTTCTTATTCCCGTTATGTGTATCCTTTAAAGCTTAGTCTTTCTTCATTTATCTTATTTCTTATTCCCGCTATTCGTATCCCTTAAACCTTATTCTTTCTTATATTTTTGCCTTATTCCCATAAAGCTTATTATTTCTTTTATTGTTGTCTTCATATTTCTCATTATTTGTATCCCTCAAAAGCTTATTATTACCTTTTCTCTTCTCGTTTGTAGGACTCGGACCCGACCTACTCGAGCCAGATGTTGGAAGTGGCGAAGGAACTCTACGACTTCGCTGACCAACGCCGCGAGAACTACGACGTGTCCATCCCCGGCGCTGCGGACTTCTACAAGTGAGTGGCCGGAAGGAAGGGTTGAGATCATGAATAAATTAAGTGAAGGATTTTTATTTATTTATTTATTTATTTATTTTTATTTTTTTTTTGGGGGGGTAGATTAAGCGAATGACTTCTGTGGGGAAAAATGAGGGAATGATTTCTTTGGTGGATAAAAAAGATTAAGTGAATGCCTTAAGTGAAAAAAAAATGGTGAATGATTTCTTTGGTGGATTAAAAAAGATTAAGCGAATGACTTCTGTGGGAAAAGTGGTGAATGACTTCTTTTGTGGAAAAAAATTAAGTGAAAACAATGGTGAATGACTTCTTTTGTGGATTAAAAAAGATTAAGCGAATGACTTCTGTGGGAAAAGTGGTGAATTATTTCTTTTGTGGGAAAAAATATTAAGTGAATGGCTTAAGTGAAAGAAAAATGGTGAATGACTTCTTTTGTGGATAAAAAAGATTAAGCGAAAGACTTCTGTGGAAAAAATAGCGAATGATTTCTTTGGTGGAAAAAAATAAGCGAATGCCTTAAATGAAAAAAAAAAATGATGAATGACTTCTTTTGTGGATAAAAAAGATTAAGCGAAAGACTTCTGTGGAAAAAATAGCGAATGATTTCTTTGGTGGAAAAAAATAAGCGAATGCCTTAAATGAAAAAAAAAATGGTGAATGACTTCTTTTGTGGATAAAAAAGATTAAGCGAATGACTTCTGTGGGAAAAGTGGTGAATGATTTCTTTGGTGGAAAAAAAATTTAAGCGAATGCTTTTTGTGAAAGAATGTAGCGAATGACTTTTGTGTAAAAAACATGGATTTTTTTTTTTTTTTTTTTTTTCTCGAGGGTAAGGTTCAATGGTGTATTTCTATGCTGTCGTTGTGTACTTTTTTAGCCTCTGTGATATCAACCATGTGCTCATTATAATGTTTACTTTGTATTTCTGTCTCGCCATCTCGCCGATAACATCATGGACCTTACCACCTACATAGCCATGAAAATCCACACGGTCACCTAAGTCTGCATCACACACACCACCAACGTAACCACCATCACTACGACCATTGACAACCACATGATCACCAGTCTTCACCACACACCACCAGGGATACCACCATTACCATAACCTCCATCACCCATAACTAACACGAGCATCATGTCCCCAAATTCACGACGATCCTCTGCAAATCCCTAAAAGAGGAACATAATAAGGCGACTTTTAAATGGGTGAGCGTTGGCATGAACTTTCTCGCAACAGAAAACGGGAAATATCAGTCGCGAAGCCAATCGAAGAAAACGAAATTCTGGTTTTTGAAGGGGTAACTAAAGTAAAAATCGTAAATGAACCTCTGCAGAGTTTTTACGAGGCCCGACCACCATCAGGTCGTGGAGCGGCTACGGGGACGAGCTGTGCTGGGCTGCGCTGTGGCTGGCTCGTGCGACGGGCGACTCCAGCTACATGACGAAGGCCAGGCAGCACTGGGACGAATTCGGAATCTCGAACGGCGCTGACGGCTTCAACTGGGACGACAAGAAGGGAGGAGTTTATGTAAGTCAGGAGGACAATCGGTCAGTGATTTTCAGCTAAGAATGTGGTTAAAATTGTTATTATATTGGGTTTGTTCTAAGGGGATCTTGCTTGAAAATGCTATATCGGGAGACGACTTTTTTCAAGTTAAATACGTCAGACGGAATTTTATATAGTTTCAAATTAAGCAGTTTTCCAAATAATTATGTCAGTTTATTCTTCCTATAGCCGTTACACAGGTCACTGTTTACATTAGGTGTTTTAATGGTATTTTAACTTCTGTTTACATTGGTGTTTTAATGGTATTTTAACTTGCATTAGGTGTTTTAATGGTATTTTAACTTACTTCTGTTTACATTAGGTGTTTTAATGGTATTTTAACTTACATTAGGTGTTTTAATGGTATTTTATCTTACTTCTGTTTACATTAGTTGTTTTAATGGTATTTTATCTTCTGTTTACATTAGGTGTTTTAATGGTATTTTATCTTCTGTTTACATTAGGTGTTTTAATGGTATTTTAACTTACTTCTGTTTACATTAGGTGTTTTAATGGTATTTTAACTTCTGTTTACATTATTTAATGGTATTTTATCTTACGGTTTACATTAGTGTTTTAATGGTATTTTAACTTACTTCTGTTTACATTAGGTGTTTTAATGGTATTTTATCTTCTGTTTACATTAGGTGTTTTAATGGTATTTTATCTTACTTCTGTTTACATTAGGTGTTTTAATGGTATTTTAACTTACTTCTGTTTACATTAGGTGTTTTAATGGCATTTTAACTTACTTCTGTTTACATTAGGTGTTTTAATGGCATTTTAACTTACTTCTGTTTACTTAGCTTCTATTTACATTAAGTGTTTAATGGTATTTAACTTACTTCTGTTACATTAGGTGTTTTAATGGTATTTTCTACTTCTGTTTACATTAGGGTTTTAATGGTATTTTATCTTCTGTTATTTATGTATTTATATTCTTTTATCCTTTTTCGCCCGTTAAAGGCCCTGTACGCCCTCATGGATTCCGACCCGACCTTCAGCGGCGCCCTGGCTGGCTTCGTCGAGCACATCCGCAACGACAAGCCCTACACGCCCGGAGGCCTCGTCTTCCTGGACCCGTGGGGCGCCAACAGGCACGCTGCCAACGTCGCCTACATCGCGCTCATGGTCAGGTCACGTAGGCACACGCACACGAACACACACACAACGCACACAGACGAACATGCACACGCGCACATGCACACGCACATGAACATGAACATGCGCACACGCATACGCATACGCATACGTACATGCACACACACACGCACACACACACACACACACACACACACACACACACACACACACACACACACACACACAACACAAACAAACAAACACACATACTCACGCACACACCAATACATACACACACGTACAATCCCTCAATGCAAATTAAGCCTATTATCAAATTAAAATCAATACTCGTATAAAAAAAAATCAAACGTTCAATACACTCCCTTAAAAAAAAAAATGAAAAAAAAAATTCCCCCACCCCCCACCCCGCCCACTACCCCCGCCCGTCACGCCCACCTCACAGGCCGCCAAATTAGGGATCGACCGCTGACGTTGA
>NW_020869438.1:0-7500 GCF_003789085.1 Penaeus vannamei | reverse complement strand
ATATACTATATAATATATATATATCTATATATGTATATATATTATAATATAAGTGAGTGTTGTGGTATACATAATGACTATATTATTCCCTCCTTGCGCCTCCGCTCGTGGATGCTGCGTCTCGTCTCTCGTCTGACTCATCAGCGGTCGCGTTCTCGTGGGCTGCTCTCTCTCGCTTCTCTCTCTCTCTCTCCTCTCTCTTCTCTCTCTCTACTACTCTCTTCTGGCATCTCTCTCTCGTCTTGTCTCTCTCTCTCTCTCTCAACAACAGCTCTCTCTCCTCGGCTCCTCTCTGGTCTCTCTGTCTGCTCTCTGTGCTGTCTGTCTGTCTCTCTCTTCCTCTCTCTTCCTCTTCTCTCTCTCTGCTCTCTCTCTTCTCTCTCTCCTTCTCTCTCTCTTCTCTCTCTCTTCTCTCTCTCTCTCTTGGGCAATCCTTCAGAATGTTTGAATCCCTCCCCTCTCCCCCACCCCCTCCCCCGTTTCCCTCATCACAGGCAGTTTTTCACCCTCGTTAAACAACCCCCCCTTCCCCCCCCCACCCCCGTCCCGATCAGCTGTTTCTGCCTCCAGCATTACGCAATCGAGGTTTCGTGAAGGACGCAATAACGAATTGGACAACGTAAATTTCACGTAATTTAGTAGGTGTTTTTTTTTGGGTTTGTGTGTGTGTGGGGGGGGGGGGGTAGTGTGTGTGTATGTGGGGGGTTCGTGTGTTTGTGTGTGTCGTGTGTGTTGTAAGGCTTTTTTTGCTTTAGTGTGTGTGGTGGGGGGGGGGGTAGTGTGGTGTGTGTGTGTGTATTTGTGTGTGGTGTTTGGGGGGAGGGGGTAGTGTGTGTGTAGTGTGTGTATTTGGTGTGTGTGTGTGGTGGTTTGTGTGTGTGTGTTTCGATGTGTGTGTGGGTTGTTGTGTATTTTGTATCTAGTGGTTTTATTATAAATAGAACGTTGTGTCCAGTGTGTGTAGTGTCTTTGTGTGTTTATCTCAGGCTATGTAGTGTATGTCTTAGTGTGTATTTATGTTTGTATATGCCTAGCGTGTGTAATTGTTTATTGTTCAGTGTATATATGTTCATTTAATAATGAAATCATCGTTATTATGATGATTATCAATACGAATGACGACAGAAGAAATAATTATAACAACCATTACTTTCACACGAATAGCAATAAAAACATCAGCAATAACAGCGGCTATTTCAATTAAAGGACATTTATTCGCACATCGGCCTCGAGCTCCCGGCCTCTATCGCCAAACGAGCCAAAAAAAATATGGCGAAAAATGCAAACCACGTGAAATGGCTCAAAAGGTTATGCACTTGTTGTAAAAATTTTCAACGCGCAGATCCCCAGGCTACGTTGCGCCAGAACCTTTGGAAAAATTTACCCAGCTGGATCGGAAAAAACATATAAGAAATAGTCCGACAAAAGTGGTTTATATATTTATTATAGTAGTGATATTATTTATTGCGGTATAAACATCTATATATAAAGTATATAATATAATATATATAATATATATTTAATATAATATATATATGTATAAATTATATGATATATATTATATAATATTTATTTACTATCTTAGTTATTATTTTTTTTATTTTTTATTATTTATATATATATATATATATTATATATAATATATATATGATGTGTTGGGTGTGTGTGTGTGTGTGTGTGTGTGTGTGTAGTGTGTGTGTGTGTGTGTGGTGTGTGCGCGGTTGTGTGGTGTCGGCATGTGGTGTGTGTGTGTTTGGGGTGTGTATGTACAGGTATCTATCTTGCTGTGGTTTCTGGTTGTGGGGGAGGAGCTTTATCCTGCCAGCTTTCTGTTTTGTTATACAACTCAACCTTTTGACCTCGGAAGTTTCCTGACACAAATGACCTTTCTCCAACCGACGCCCTCACCTTTGTGTCTCCTTGGGGGAACCGGCTAAAAAAAAAATACTAGCAAATGTTTCATTCATTCTTAGGAGGTTAAAGACAGCGTGTAAATGACGTCGTAAGTGTATTATTACCACATACGCACTAAGCTAAGAAGGACAATTAGTTTGGGAGTTTGTTAGTACCTCATGGGGTGTGACCGGAGTGCAGAATCCTTTTTTCCTTCTAATCTTCACTTTTAATCTTTATTTAATCTTTACATTATTTTCCCTTATTTTTCCTTCTCTCTGTGCGATGTATAAATGTCACAAACGATAGAATAACCTCAAAAAGTCCTTTCTTCTTCTTCCCTCTCTTCCACTCTCTCTTATTCTTTCTCTTTTCCTTCCATCTTTTTCATTGCTTTAATATCCCTTGCCGTCCATCCCGCTGCTTCAGAACACTACAACTCTTTTCGTCGTTACGTGACAATCAAGTCGTTATGCTTCTCTGTTTGCGTTTTTCTACTGTGGTTCGTTCTGTTCACTGTTTAATCATTTGTAAGTTTTAAATATTTATCTAAACTCTTTCATCTTTCTCCTCGTTCTCCTCCCTCTTAGTCAATTACAAAAGATTCTCCTTCCCCCATTATTTACCTCTATTAATTTTCCTTTTTCTTTCCATATAGCGTTTCTATCTACATTGTGAATTCTTATCCTTTCTATTCCGACCTTCTAGCTAAGAGAAGTGCACTTAATTTTATACAGTCATCCATCGTCGAGGTGCTCTCTCCTCTCTCGCTCTCTCGTCTTTTTTTCTGTTCTTATCTTCTCTACTCTGTCTCGGTCATCTCCGAATCTGCATGCTCCTCTCCCTCTCCGACGTACGTTGTGCACATCGCTCGTCTCTTCAGTTCACATTTGTTTTTGCATCAATCGTTTGATCTCGTATTCTTGATCTCATCTCTCGTCTAACATTCTCTATCTATCTATCTATCTAGTCAGCTATATTTCTTTTTTTTGTTCCTTATTCCACAACTACACAAATCGGTCTGACATAATGACTCGTCATTTATGAAGGCAACCTCTTACTCTTTATCTCCTTTTCTGACTCTCCGATCGGATGTCATCCCACTCGTCTCGTCACCTCTCTTTTCAAAAAGCCTTCTCCTTTACTCCTATACCCCCCTTTAGGTCTCTTCCCCCTTAGGTTTCTCTTTTCCATAAATAAAACAAAAACTGTTATTTTTTCCCCCTACTTAGGTCATTCTATGACATCGTACTTCCATCATCGTATTACTCTTTCTCAAATCGCCATTTTTATTTATAATACCCCGATGTGGACGCCAATTTACTCTTCTCACACGCCAATCATTCTTCTCTGTCCCTTTTCCTTTCTTATTTTCCTATAATATTTCTCCTTTTTTCTTTCTCTTCCTTCCTTTCCGATATATTTTACCTCCCTTTCTTAAAACTTCATCTCCCACTATTGGTGGTCAGCTATAACTCTCTGACTTTCCTGGTATTCCCTTTCTATAACATCTTTTGTCTTCGCTCTTCCTATAACTATTCGCCTTTCCTCTTCTATAATACGTGGCCTATAAGTCGCTATCTTCGTTTCCTAATATGTTTCTGTTCCTATACCATTCTTTTTCCCGTTTCTATTCTCCTCATATAACTTCTTTCACTTCCTATAACTCTTTCCCCCCTTCTATGTCCTATAATATACTCATGTATCTTTCCTATGGATCCTTTTTCCTCCTACCACTTTTCGCCTAAAAAAATCGTCTTCCCCACTCTCCTGTTGTTCCCAGTACCTTTTTCTTCTTCCTTTTCTTGTGTATTTCGCAGAACAATATCAGTTTTCGCTTATATACTTCCTTTCGCGTGTCCTCTAATAACAACTTTTTTCATTTTGTTTTTGTTATCCTCTTCTTCCGTTCCTATTTACTTTCACATTTCGTTTCTTCTCACTTTGTTCTTTCATTCCCGACTTCGCATCACTATCTCTCCCACTCGACGGCCCCTACCCCCCTCCCCCTCACGCCTCCTCCAACCTCACCCTGTGCCCCCTCCCGCCGCCTCAACCTCCCCATCGGTGCCCGCCCCACTCCCTACTGCCAATCCCTACCACTCACCGTTGAGATCAGTATACACACTCTTTCGCGATCATCAACTGACAAACGCAGCCCCTCGCTTCGCCCCTCTCCCCTCCCCCGCCCGCCTGCCACCCTCACACACCTTCCTTCTCTCCTCCCTCCACGCCTCCCCCCTCCCTCTTCCACGCCCTCCCCTCCACCCCTTACCAGTATACGCACTCTTTGCTCATCATCTGGACACGGCCCATATCCATCGCAATGTTAGCAAGGAGACCCAGGAAGAGCAAACTCATCCCCTTGGGATGTCAACATGAGGCGTGCATGGCGTATGTGCATCCTCGGCTTACGCGTGCACATATTTTCTTTAATCTTCCTATTTTCTTTAAGGCTTTAATCTTCCTATTTTCTTTAAGGCTTTTAATCTTCCTATTTTCTTTAAGGCTTTAATCTTCCTATTTTCTTTAAGGCTTTTAATCTTTCCTATTTTCTTTAAGGCTTTAATCTTCCTATTTTCTTTAAGGCTTTTAATCTTTTTTTTAAGGCTTTAATCTTCCTATTTTCTTTAAGGCTTTATTCTTCCTATTTTCTTTAAGGCTTTTAATCTTCCTATTTTCTTTAAGGCTTTAATCTTCCTATTTTCTTTAAGTTTTAGGCTTTAATTAATCTTCCTATTTTCTTTAAGGCTTTAATCTTCCTATTTTCTTTAAGGCTTTAATCTTCCTATTTTCTTTAAGGCTTTTAATCTTCCTATTTTCTTTAAGGCTTTAATCTCCTATTTCTTTAAGGCTTTAATCTTCCTTATTTTCTTTAAGGCTTTAATCTTCCTATTTTCTTTAAGGCTTTAATCTTCCTATTTTCTTTAAGTTTAATCTTCCTATTTTTTCTTTAAAGGCTTTAATCTTCCTTTTTCTTTAATGGCTTTAATCTTCCTATTTTCTTTAGGTCTTTAATCTTCCTATTTCCTTCTTTAAGGCTTTTAATCTTCCTATTTCTTTGAAAGGCTTTAATCTTCCTATTTTCTTTAAGGCTTTAATCTGGCCATTTTCCTTTAAGGCTTTAATCTTCCTATTTTCCTTTTTAAGGCTTTTAGGCTTTCTCCTATTTTCTTCTAAGGCTTTTTAATCTTCCTATTTTTCTTGGCTTTTAAGCGCTTTAAATCTTCTATTTTCTTTAAGGCTTTAATGCTTCCTATTTTCTTTAAGGCTTTTAATCTTCCTATTTTCTTTAAGGCTGTTAATCTTCCTATTTTCTTTTAAGGCTTTAATCTTCCTATTTTTAAGGCTTAAGGCTTTAATCTTTCTTTAGGCTTTAATCTTCCTATTTTTCTTTAAGGCTTTTAATCTTCCTATTTTCTTTAAGGCTTTAATCTTCCTATTTTCTTTAAGGCTTTAATCTTCCTATTTTCTTTAAGGCTTTTAATCTTCCTATTTTTCTTTTTTAATCTTCCTATTTTTTCTTTAAGGCTTTAATCTCCTATTTTCTTTAAGGCTTTTAATCTTCCTATTTTCTTTAAGGCTTTAATTCTTTCCTATTTTCTTTAAGGCTTTATCTTCCCTATTTCTTTAGGCTTTAATCTTCCTATTTTCTTTAAGGCTTTTAATCTTCCTATTTCTTTAAGGCTTTAATCTTCCCATTTTCTTTAAGGCTTTTAATCTTCCTATTTTCTTTAAGGCTTTAATCTTCCTATTTTCTTTAAGGCTTTTAATCTTCCTATATTCTTTAAGGCTTTAATCTTCCTATTTTCTTTTTTTGGCTTTAAGGCTTTAATCTTCCTTTCCTTTTTTCTATTTTAAGGCTTTAATCTTCCTATGTTCCTTTAATCTTTCTTTTTAAGCTTTTAATCTTCCTATTTTCTTTAAGGCTTTTAATCTTTTATTTTAATCTTTTATGCTCAAGACTGAATTTGAAACTATTTTTACAGAGGATTAGAATTGGGTGATGGTTTTCTTTCTCTTGAAGAGGGGGGGGGTCGTTTGTTTGTTTGTTTTTGTTTTTTTGTTTTTTGTTTTTTTCTGGTGTTTCTGTTTTTTTTCTTTTTTTTTTGCTTTTTGTTTTTGTTATTTTGTTTGTTTTTTTCTGATGTTTCTGTGAGTTGTGTTTTTTTCTTATGTTGTTTTATTGTTTTGGTAATTACTATTGTCATTAATGTCATTGTTGTTATCGTCATTTATTATCAATATTGGGATTATCATTTTAATCATCATAATAATAATCGCGTTTTTGTTATTGTTAATACTATTTTCATTATCATTATCATTATCATCATCATCATTAATATTATAACAATGATGATTATCATTATTTTATCATTATCATCATCGTCATTGCCATTATCATTATTACAATCATCCTTATGACCATCCCTATTGCTATCATTATCATTAGGATCGAAATTACCATGACTATCATCATTATCATTATTACCATCATCCTTATCACCATCCCTATTGCTATCATTACCATTAAGTCCAAAATTACCATGACAATCATCATTATCATTAGCAACATTTTAATCACCACTTTTATTATCATTATTCACGTCGTCAATGCACGTTTTTGATGGTGAATTGGGACACGGAAAACCTTGTCTCGAAACGCTTGCAAAACCACGTTGCGAGGTAAAAGGATTGGAATTTATTATGTTGCAGGGTTGCAGGGAGGAATGCAAAGAGAAATGGAAGAGGAAGAAGGAGGAGAGAGAGAGAGGTGGCGATAGGAGGAGGAAGAGGAGGAGGAGGAGGAGTGTTGCAGGGAGGGATGCAAAGATAAAGGGAAGGAGAAATGGAAGATGAGGAAGGAGGAGAGAGAGGTGGCGATAGGAGGAGGAAGAGGAGGAGGAGTGTTGCAGGGAGGAATGCGAAGAGAAAGGGGAAGAGAAATGCAAGAAGGAATAGAGAGAGGTGGTGATAGGAGGAGGAAGAGGAGGAAGACGAGGAGAAGGTAGAGGAGGGGGAGGAGGAGAGAGAGATGGAGTTGGAGGAGGAGGAGGAGAAGGATAAGGCAGGGGAGGAAAAAGAGGAGGAGGACGAGGAAGAGGAGAAAGAGGTAGATATAGTGGTGATGGTAGAACCGAGGAGGAGGAGGAAGAGGAAGAGGGGAGTGGTGAGAGGAAAAAAAAGAGGAGGAATATGAGGAGGGAAGTGAGGAAGAGGGAGAGAATGAAGGGAAAGGAAGAGTGAGAAAGTTAAGATGGGAAGATGTAAGAAGAAGAAAGAAGAAAATGAAAAAAGAGAAAGAGAAGGCAATGAATTTTGACCCCCCCCCAAAAAAAAAAAAAGTTAAACAAAAGAAAAGAAACCCGAAGATTAAAAAAAGATAATAATGATGATGATAATAATAATATAATATATAATAATAATAAATAAATAATAATAATAATAATAATAATAATAATAATAATAAATAATATAAAATAGATAATAATAATATAAGGATTTTAATATATAATAATAATAATGAATAATAATAATAATGATAATGATAATAATAATAATAATGGATCAAATTAATAATAATATAATACAATTAACAATTAATAA
>NW_020869437.1:254058-264058 GCF_003789085.1 Penaeus vannamei | reverse complement strand
TTTTCTCTTTCTCTTTTGTATTTTTAGATATTTAAGACTGAATTTCTGAATGGTAGTTTTCTTTATTTTCTTCACTAGCCTACTTATTTATTGTCCTTTTGCTCCTTCACCTCCTCCTCTTCCCCTCCTCCCCTTCTTCTTGTTACGCCTTTGCTTACCCCATCCATCTCCTTCTCCTATTCCTTTTTCCTCATCATCTTCTCCTTCTCCTCCTTTCTTTCTTCCTTCCTCCTTCTCCTTCTCCTCTTCCCCCTTAAAATGCAAGTAACATTAAAACCACAATTTATTGTCTTCACTAACCTACTTCTTTTTTGCCCTTTTACTTCCTTCACCTCCTCCTCCTTCCCTCCTCCCCTCCTCTCCACCTCCTCCTATTCCTTTTCCTCATCTTCTCCTCCTCCTCCTCCTTCTTCTCTTCCTCCTCCTCCTCCTCCTTCTTCTTCTCCTCGCCCCCTTCCTCCTCCTTGCCCCTCCTCCTCCTCCTCCTCCTCCTCCTCCTTCTCCTCATCCTCCTCGTCCTCCTCCTCCTTTGCTTCCCTTCCTCTTCCTTCTGTTTTGCATCCCTTCCTCCTCCTCATCCTCCTCCTTCTTTGCTTCACTTCCTCCTCCTCTTTTCTTCCATTCCTCCTCCTCAGTGATATTAATAGTATAATTTCCTTAAAACCCAAGTAACATTAAGACCACAATTTACTTAAATCCTCAAATTATAGTAAAAGTATTGGTATGTATTTGATGATTTCTGTTCAAGACAGGAAACATACCAGTCGATTTACATACAAATAAAAACACTTTTCCTGCAGTGCAATGTATGAGAAGTTGCTATGCTGTTCACTTGGAGAGTGGAGCATTATCTTACATTGGAGGCCAGAAGAAGCTAGCAGAGACGGGTCACTGATGATAACAGACTTTGATCTTGCTTATTCCAAACGCAGCAAGAAGTGGCTTCTGCAGTGTCAGTCGAATGTAGTGGATCCACAGTGGGATGAATCTCTTGTGAGTCTGGTACCACTGAATGGCGTAGGTAATTATTCACTTTTTATCCATTGTCTTTCCCTTTGTGTCTATATTTTATTTACTTAAAAGTGCTATATGAATAATTTCTCATTTCTTCTTTGTTTAGTCTGTGCTGAGAACTCTTTGATTGAATTATAGGTTCAGAGGGCATTGTTCTGTGTACAACTTCAACTGTCATGTATGTGTATGATGCATTGCAAGATGTGATCATTACGCAGATTCCGTGGCATGTGTCAGTGGTGTGTTGGGCAGTTAGCATAAAGGTAAGGTTCCATGATTGTATTTTATGCCTAATAGATTTTAAGTATAATTGTATATATGTATAGATTGTGTAAATTTGTTGTGATGAGTAGATGTTTGTGTGTTAAAATGTTTTCTTGATAAGAATTTATTTCTCAAGATAAATTGTAATAATAACAACTCAATATCCAGTTCTCTTTGGTAGTGTTCAGTAAAAACAGTAAAATTTAGCAACATTTTGTGAAAGTGAGCACATTTAATTTTTTTCTTTTTCTTCTTTCCAGGAATATTTATTCATTACTTCCATCACAGCAGAAGAGGCTCAGATATCTGCAGTTAATCCAATAAGTGGAGAGAAGGAAATATTCTGCAGTTGTTCTATAGATGAGATTGCAAGTCGGTAAGGCATCTGTCTTCAAAAAAAATTATCATAAACAGGGCCATATTATCCTATAAGCTAGTATAGGCTGTAGTCTAAGGGGCCCTGCTAAAAGGTTTTCAGATATATTTATACTTTTTTGATAAATGTGGATAATGTTTTAATATTTTGCATCGCTGAATAATTCATTTAACTTCGAATAAGATTTCTACGCTACTTTAAAAAGTGGCCTATGTTTGTGACCCTTTGTTTGAGATAAAGGGCTCTTGTTTTAAGCCCTTGATTACAGATATGGGGTCATTCTTTAGGGCCCTAACTGTAAATCATGGGACCCAAGCTTCAAGCTATGTGAATGCCACTAAAATATATTTAACATACAAAAGTTTGTAAATCGTCCTAGACCATAAACTATATTTTCAGTTTTCAGCCCTACTACAAGCCAGTTCAATATATGAATTCTGATAATAGTTTTATCTTCTTAATCATGTTATGAAATTATTCTTCATATTGTTCATTTTAGAAAAACAAAATGCTAAACAACATTGATAGTAATTCATCAGTTGTAAGTCATTTCTCATCATGTAAAATCAATCTAAAAGCACTAACAACATTTTCTTACTGTTTCAGGATTAAGAGCAGTGAAGTTGGAAAAGCAAGGGAAGCGAGGTTAAGTGGGACATATTACTTGCAGGGACTTGTACTTGCTTACAGTAACGGAACTGTAGCCCGTATTCCTTTGACAGCATAGCGATTTGTTCGTAACTGTGATATTGTATTATGTTACTTCAATTACTTTTCTATTATTTTCATGAGCAGTTTTTTTTTTTCTTTCATTTTCTGTTAGCCCTTGTTTTTCTTTCCTTCTTTCTTTCTTTTTAGAGTGTTTATATCTACTGTTGTTTGATTGATGTGTGGTGTGAACATCAAATGTTATGTAAGATGTAATGCTATCTGCATGATGTTTTGTGTATGGAGGCTTTTTTTAATATGTGTAAAGAATGATGTGTGATCAAAGAAGCTGTTATGACTGTATATAAAGATGTACTTTTATTGTTGCATATCCATTTGTGTAAAGCTTAAAGAATTTACTTGTCTATTTCTAGAAGAGAAATATTTTATATTTTTGAATATAAATTTAGGATGTATTGTTGATGTGTTTTTTTTCCATTATACACCCTGCAGTTATTATCTCTTGTAATTCAAGAATTTCTTTTTTCTTCTTTTCTCACCAAGAAAAAAAAATACATCATTATACACCGTGGAAATGGTTTCCCAATGGTTGTATGGATGATGGAATGGTAGTTCAGGGGAACTCCACATTCCATTGTAGCTAGTGTGGTGATGAACCTATGGTGAGAATAAGCCTTTAATGTCTTACAAGGCACAAGATGCTTTACTCCGGGACATAAGGTTGATAACGTACAGGTCTTGTAAACATAACCTGTGGTCTAAGCTGAGTAGCAGGATCAGGAGAGGCCAGGTCACTAGTGCCTCAGTTCAGTGCAAACTGTGATAGTGCTTGGAGGATTAGACAGACTATATATGGTGGATTTATTAATCCTTATAGAAACGGCTTTGAATTCTGTGTGACACTCAAAGTGGCATTGATAAGTGTCTTCATCATTTTCTATCTCCAAGGGGAAATATTATACTTTTAAAGAGCTGAAAAACTAAGTAGTCTCTACTAACCCCTCAGTGATGGTAATGACTATAGCTGTTATGATGTAACAACTTATGACTTGTAAACGCATCATGACTCACAGCGGGTGGACTGGCTGTACACACCTTAGGCCTAGCTACAGTCTAGGCTGTTGTGTAATATTACATCACAAACAAATCAGGACCCATCCTCATAGGGTTAGAAGTGTTTTCTTGTGTTTGTAATAACTATCTAAAATGATATTGGCATAGACTGAATCTTGTAAGTGTGAAGTCATGTAAAACTGGAAATATTATTATTATTCAAACAAAGAGCCTGCTGCAGAGGGAGTGGAGTAATAAATTTGTTATCCAGTACCTATACGTGAACATATGTGGTATATGTTCAATTTGTGTATCATCTCTACTCAAGGGATTATTAAGAGGGTAATAAGTAGTATAGCAGCATTCACAAGGGAGCTAGGTAACAGTTGGTGGCAGCGGTGGGATAATATAGTGTTAAATAAGATATATAATACAAGTTTTAAGAAATCTTTCTCAGAAGAGCAGCACTATAGACAGTAAGCAAGTGGGAATTGTATTCTTGTATGTGGATGTACGTAATGTCACAAGATCATATACCAGACCATTATATCAACTCATATGTCATTAATTTTGGCTTCTTTGACTGATAGAAGAATAATTTTCTTTTCTCAGCATAGTGAGACATTTTTCTTCAGTTTACATGTGAATAAAAGGTTTTATGCATTTGGAAAGGTGTAATAGCTGTGTAGTAATGGTGTTAAATGGAAAATGCAATAAAGCACAATACATTTGGAAAAATTGTTGGCTTGACTTTTACTTATCGAATGAAAGTTGGAATTTACAAGAAAGCTGTGAAGATGCATGTCAAAGGAAGACAGTCATTGTGTGAACATGAAAAAAGATTCATTTTTCTGCAGGGAAGTCAGGTCTAAGGGATATACTAGGCTCTGTATAAGGGCATATTTGGTGTAGTAGATCTAAGCAATGAGTTATTATCGTCAAGTTTGGATCCCAGATAAGGGAACTCTGGAACCCAAGGAGAGATGACATTCATTTCAACCTCTGAAGTAGAGAAAAACGTCCTACAAGCATTCTTTATGTTGGCCGACTAGAACAACTGGATCACAGAAGGGCGGAGATGGACCAAAGGACTCCACCCTAACAGTGACTGCCGTCGACAAATCCCAAGAACCCGGCAAAGATTAAATGTTTCTTCTGTGAGAAAGATGGATATATAGTCAACGACTGTCCTCAGAAGAAAAATTACAGCTCAGATAAAGTCAAAATTGTATTAACAGGATGTCTTAAATATAAAGGTGGACAAATGGTTAATGAAACTCTAATGATGTTAAATGGAAAGCCATTGGAGAAGGAATGTGTTCTCCTTCCTGCCATATGCAAAGCACATGATTAGGTGAAAGTCCTTGCTTGTAACTGGGGTAGAGTACCTGTACTAATCACCAAACTCGTAGGATAGCTCAGGCGTTCCATGTGGAATATACGGATATGGAACTGTTTGGGAATTTATTTTCGGATCATAGGGAAAAAAAAGATATGGCTAAATTAGCAGTAAATGCTGTAATGACGGAAATACCGGACAATGGCAATGAAAAGGATGACCCACTGGGATAGGCACTTCAGATCGCCCCACAATAGGTGAAAGTAGATAAAGATCTGACTGTCAGGCAGCCTGTAATCTGAAGGAGCCACATGCGGAAGCAAACTTGGCTACTCATCGGATAGATGCAGTTGATGAATAATGGGTTTATATTCCACCCAGGGTTATTGCCTATGCCCTACGAACAGTAGTAGAGGCACAGGTCCAAGGTCATATAAGGGTCAGTTCACAGTGGAATGCTCCTATTGTCTATGTAAGGAGGAGGGATAATTCACATTCAAGGCTGTGTGGATTACCAGGCTCCCAAAGCTAAAACGAGACCGGGTTTTATCCCTTACCTCTGATTGAAGATATCTTGCATCTGGTTAATCAGAAACAAGTGGTTTTTCACCCTAGATTTAAGAAGTGGATATCACCCCCATGCCACCAGAAGAGGGTTCAAAGGAGAAATCGGCATTCTCTACGCACCTAAGGCATTATGAATATACTGTGGTACCTTCTGGATATCCCAATGCCCCAAGGACATTTAAAAGATTCCTGAACAGGGATCACTGGTTAAATTGGAAAAGTTTTGTAATTATTTTTGGATTATATTGCAATATATGGTGAGGATATCTAAACTTATTTAACCATGGCAGCAGAAGCTTTACAGATACTAATACAAGCCAGAATGAAGACCATTCCTGATAAGTCACCTATTCCAGAAGGAGGTTAACCTTTTCAGACACAGAGTAGGACACGTGCATGTAAAACCTGTCCTAGTTACGTTTAACAGTACACAATTGCCCGAAATCCAACAATCGAAAAGGTACGAAGGTTCTTAGAAATGAGTAGCTATTATCAAAGATTTGTTGAGGGATACACCAAGAAAGCCCAATGCTCTGACGAAGTTAACTCTAGAGAAAAATGTTTCCATCTGGGTTAACAGGAATATGCATTTAATTTTCTTAGGGAGAACTTGGTAAAGAAACCAGTACTTAAAGCCCCTGATTTCAGAAACACTTGGTACCTCGCTCAAAGGTATGTGGGTCAATTTCCCTATTGTATAGCCGGTAGGTGAAGACAGCCTAGAGTAGATATACTACCTTGGAGAGAGGGTTTAGGCCTTGAAAGAGTTTGACTCCTTGTGTGAGAATTGGAAGAAGTGGTTCTGCCGGGTAATAGATCACTTCAATGGTTATTCCAAAGGCAAAGGTTGGTAATGCGAGAGTTATGAGATGGCCTCTAACTGCTCAAAATTATAGACCATTCAGTTGCTATTCTTTCAGGGATTTATAGCCATATTGTATTTCCATATTCGCAAGCTCATCTGGATATACTATTCCATTTTTACTGCCTATTTGTCCTTAGTGTTTAAAAATCATCCATAAGTAATTCGATTATTGGAAAAAAGGCGTCACCATTGAATCGACCAAAACTAACCTTATAGCCATGAAGATATTTAATTAACAATCACGTTTCATTAAATAAACTTGTCTCGCAAATTAATAACGAAGTTATTTAATTTTTAAAATAAATTAAAATAACAAACGAGGTGAGATTCACACGGGAGCTGGGAATACTGACCAAATTCTTCACTGCGCATGCGCGGGTCTCTCGTACCCGTACTGTTCCTGTTATCTCGCCTGTGACGTCACGGCCAGTGTCACGATTTCATTGGTGAATTGTTTGGCGGTTAATTTAATAGCTAATGGGGAAAGAATTCACGAGGGAAACAGCCAATGAATGAACATTAGCTAAAATAGAAGCTATGAAATTCAATTTTCAAATTAGTCTCGCCATGACTTCCGTGTGTGTAGGATGTGGTATCAAACCATTCCAATTTATATAAAGTTATTTTGAAGACGATGAGGCTAGCTTGAAACTCTTACGTGAACACGGAGTTCTGCCCTCTGAAATGCCCTGCGATCGGCCGTCGCGTCGCTCGTGCCACGCAGACCTCTCCAGCGCTTCCTCTCCCGCAAGCCGCTCTACTGCATAGGTATATTTTAGGTTTATTTTCACTGAAGTGACTATATGTACGGTGCTTCGCGTGCGTACGAACGGCATGTATGGAAGCACCTTTATCCGACGCTCTCTCCTGCCGTGAATACGTGGAGGATTCATTGTTTTCCTGGGCAAGGGGAGGGGGGGCGTCAGCCTCCCCCAACAGGGGGTCGCAGGGGGCACAGCCCCTTTAGTGTAATTTGTCGTAACTACGACCGACATGCGGGACTGCCCTATGCCAAGTCTGTCCGACGCTCTCTCCTGTCGTAAATACGTGGATTCTTTGTTTTCCTGGGTGGAGGTTGGGGGCGGCATTCCCCCATGGGGTGACTAAGTCGGTACTGTGATTACAGCAGAGAACGAGAATTCCAGAGTGCACATCCATTATATCAAGAGTGGCGCAACTCTGGTATGGAAAAGATCTAGCCATTTCCAATGGAAACGAACACCAGAATCAACTGAACCAAAACAATAGAAATCGAACGAATCTAGTTTTGTCCCGAAAAGCGTTCATCATTATTGCGAAGCTAACGCCGACGGGGGCGCATAGCCGCATCCACCCTTTGCTTGTACCTGCGAGGGTCCCTCATGGCAAATCGCCAGCTCCTCATGATAGGTTTGATCGATCTGCCCAAGCCACGACTTCCTAGGTCGACCCACAGGCCCCTCCACCCAGGGCTCTCTCGAACAGAGACAACTGGTGGGCGGGATCATCCTGAGGGAAGCGAGCCAGGTGGCCGTAAAGCCTGAGTTGGCGATCACGGATTATGCACATAATAGGTCCTGTGCCCGTCTCACGGTGCAGCCGTTGGTTGGACACATGGTCCCGCCAACAGTACCCCATGATCGGGCGCAAGGACCTATTACAAAAGGCATCAAGTCGAGACTTCAAGGCGCAGGATAGTGTCCAGGTTTCACTACTGTATAGCAAAACTGTGGCTATCAGGGCGTTGGTGACGTCTTTTTCCAAATTTACCAATAATTCACCTTAACATCTTGTCATTTTAATTGACAACTCAACCCGACTTTGCAATTCAAAGAACCCTAAGTCATGGTCCCACACAAATACTAAAGGTGAAATATCATTTTTGAAAAATCCCCCTCCTAATGTTACCTTAAAGATTCTTCACAACTGATGTTAACAATGTTCTATTGTTCATGGTAATTCCATGTAATTTGTCCTTGTCAATAACTTTAGAACAAAGCCTTCAAAATTCAAGAGTGAATGAAATAAGTTAATTTGCCCAGCCATAATCTGTCCACAACATTGTACCTGCAAGACCATTTTATCTAAAATGAATTGGTCTTTTTTCCTTCCTCGTCATCTTTTTTTTTATCTCTTTTTTTCTTTTTTTTTTTTACCAATGTCCAAATGCACTCGGCGATTATTTTGGTCAACAATTTCTCACTGAAGGGATGAATATTTGATGTAGATCTGTGTCAACTACATTTCCCTTTGAACAATGATTCGTTATTATCATAGTTTTCCTTATATCTATTCATAATCATATGTTTATGTTGTTCTTGTTCCTGTTGTTATTTCCATGACTATAGACATCTTTCCGGCGGCAATTAGGTTGTCGCGAGACGAGATGCGACACCAAAAGCTGTCTCGTGATCGGAAGCGAGACAGGCCTCTAAGCTCCGCCATTTCTCTGACGTAATGGGAATGGCCACGGTTGACGGCTTGCTATTTTACTGTACTGGTTATTTTTCCAACAGGTACACAGTAGTATTTTGAATATGATATCCAAGATGGCTTTTGATATCTAATGGTGGGCAGTGTGGTGTTATAGATATCTAATATATGTACGAATATGCATGAAATATCCGAAGTAGGAGAAATGCATCTGGCAACTCAATTAGAGTTAACCGTCTGCTCGATTCCTGTCGCGCAAGAGGTGTCGCGTTTCCCTTAACCACAGGAAAAGATGCCTATGACTAATACTACTGTTATCATCAAAAACATTCTTATTATCGTTACTGCCCCCATGGTCGTAATCCCTATAATTTCCATTTTTATTTTCCTTTTTTTCATTATCAACTTACACTTAGGTAAGAAAAGATAACAATATAATGATCAAATCTGTGGTATTTATGTTGTTAAAAGGATAGTTTCAGGCGATAAAATGGAATCGGGCATTCAAATTATTAAACTGGTTAATAAGGGAAATAAGCTGCGTTAATTGTTAAGGCATAATGTACGCCTGTGTACTTGGGTTTGTTTAAAAGCGTCTCTCTCTCTTCTCTCTCTCTCTCTCTCTCTCTCTCTCTCTCTCTCTCTCGCTCTCTCGCTCTCTCGCTCTCTCGCTCTCTCGCTCTCTCGCTCTCTCTCGCTCTTCTCGCTCTCTCTCTCTCTCTCTCTCTCTCTCTCTCTCTCTCTCTCTCTCTCTCTCTCTCTCTCTCTCTCTCTCTCTCTTCTAACGGGAAAATGAACTGTATTATCGTATAGTTCATTATGTCTTATCACTGATAACGTTTTGATCATTTTATATATTTCTTCTTATGACTGTGGACTCATTGTTATATATTTAGTCTACAAGAATGAAAGTTCTTGTTTTGCGTCTGGGCATAAATGAAAACCCGATGAGGATATTAGTTAATTAGTCATTTTTCATCTACAAGCATCTGAAGCCTATGATTTACCAATTCTTGCAGAAAAAACAGCATGACTATCGAGCAAACCCATAGGCTCTCCCCCCAACTATTCTCATGCGTCTATACCTGTATGTAGGCCTATACAAGTCAGACAGCACGGCGGGTAGTGCCAGATGTGTTTATTGTGCAAATTTGATGATGTGGATGCATAGGATTAAAGCGTTTGTGCTGTTGTGCGATTTTTATATTGCATATAGGGTGTTGCTGTGCGATTTTTACATTGCATATGTAATGTGTGCGATTTTTATATTGCATATATGGTGTGTTGTGCGATTTTTATATTGCATATATGGTGTGTTGTGCGATTATATTGTGTGTTATATTGCATATGTTTATATTTTTTATTATATGTTGATTATTTTGTTTATTTATTTATATGTCTATATTATTATATATATATATATATATATATATATATATAT
>NW_020869437.1:237881-246895 GCF_003789085.1 Penaeus vannamei | reverse complement strand
TCTCCACTTCCTCCCTTCGCAACATTAGCCCTCGTTCCTTGTTCCTCGCTTTCTGTAGTTAACCTCCTTCGAATCCTCCTCCTCTCCCTTTCCTTCCTCTCTTTATCCTCCCTCTTCCTCTCCCCTTCCTTATCTCCCCTTATCCTTCCCCTCTATTCCCCCTTCCCGCCCTCTCTTACCCCCCTTTCCCTTCCCTTCCCTTATCTCCCTCCCTTGTCCTCTTTTTCCTTCCTTCGTTCTTTATTCGCTTCTTTCCCTCCTCTCCTGTTCCTTTTCCCTGTCTGCCCTTCCTTTATTCATTTCCTCCTTCTCCTCCCTGCCCCTCCCTTACCCTCCCTTTCCTTCCCTTTATCTTCCCGTCTCCCTCCACACCTTCCCAAACCCACTTCCCCCTTTCCTTCCTCTCCTTCCGCCTCCGCCTTCCTTCCTCCCTTTTCCTTCCTGTCCTCCCCTCCCCTACCATTCTTTCCTTCCCCCTCCCTTTTAACCTCCTTCCCTTCCCCTATCCCTTCCCTTCCCCTCCAACCCCCTCCCCCAACCCCCTCCCCCCTTTTCATCCCCTCTCCTTCCCCTCCACTTCTGACTCTTCTCTGAACATTTATTATTGAAAATGTGAAAAAACCCGTTTTTTATCCAATTCCGAATTAGCAACTTGGTAGTGAACGTATTTTCATTAATTAATTCATCTTTTTAAAATAGGGGTTTAAAAAGAAAAAGGTCGCATTAGTTTTTTTTTTTTTTAAACAATTATAGTGTTATTTTGCTACAACGTCGGTTAGTTTCGTGTTTTTTTTCAGCTTTTTTTATTCGTTCATTTTTTCTTTTTCTTTTTTTTTTTCTTTTAGTCGTTTCGGTATTTAATCAATTTTGTTGGGCGATCATTCATCACATTATCATTGTTATAATCATCACGATTCATCAGAAACCTTCCTATAATTTTTATTATTATCATTGTTATCATCATCATTACTATTATTGTTATTATTATCATCATTGTTGTTGTAGTTATTGTTGCCGTTGTTATTATTCTTATTATCATTATTATTACTATTACTATTAATATTGTTATCATTATCATTACCATTGTTGTGTTGTTGTCGCTTTATCTGTTATCAATATCATTATTATTAGTATTGTTTTCATTTATTACTATTACCATCAGCGTTACTATTATCACTGTTATCATAATTATGATCACATATTACTATTATAATTCTTATTATTATTATCATTATTATCATTTATTATCATTTATTATCATTATCATTATCATTATTATTATTATTAATTATTTATCATTATTATTATTATCATTTATTATTATTAATTAGTGCCTACCTGCTATTCCCTGTTCATTTTCTTTTCCAAATCTGATCTACCCTTTTCTATGTATTTTGTGTATATACGCTATATATAAAAACTGTTTTCATTCTACAGTAACCAATCACATAAACTCGAAAAATTCTATTGGTTAAAAAATATATCGGATGGATGGATAGATAAATAGATAGGTAGATAGATAGATAGATAGATATAGATAGATAGATAGAGATAGATAGATAGATAGATGATAAACAGATAGATATATATAGATAGATAGTAAATAGATTGATATAGATATAAAAATGAATAAATGAATAGATAGATAAATAGATAGATAGATAAATAGATATACTAGATAATAGATATAGATATATAATATAAATATAAATGAATAGATAGATAAGTAAATAGAAAGATAGGCGTATAGATATAGATATGAATAAATAGACAGATAGATAGAAGGATAATTCAGATGAAAAGAGATAAATCACAAACAAATACATCAATACAAAGAAACAGACTAAAACCTTTCGAATACGGACCCTACATTACCCCCCTCCCCCCCCCCCCCTACCCCCTCCTCCCCCCCTCCCCACCCTCTCCTCCCCACCCCCCCAGCCCTCGCTCCGCAGTACATAACATTAACCGAAGAACAACAGGTTCATTACCAGCCGTTAAAAAAAAATACTTCCCCCATTAGGAAACAACGCGTTTACCCGATTATCCGATTGCCAGAGCTGCTCCGAAGTACATAACATTAACGAAACAACAGGTTCATTCCCAGCCGTAAAAATCCCCATAGGAAACAACGCGTTTACCGATTATCGATTACCAGAGCTTCAATCACCACCGGGGGGCCGCTCCTCGAAGGAAACCACAGCTTACCAAAGCTCCTTGAAGCTCTATGGGTTCCTATGTCATGTCGAGTTCAATGAGGATTATGGTGTCGACATCCTTTTAGGATTCGAGAGAGGTTATGGCTTGTTTGTTGTGTTTGTTTGTGAGGAGGGAGAGGGAGGGAGGAGGAGGAGGGAGGGAGGGAGGGGAGGGAGGGAGGAGGGAGGGAGAGGAGAGAGAGAGATGAGAGAGAGAGAGAGAGGAGAGAGGAGGAGAGAAAGAGAGAAAGAGACAGAGACAGACAGAGACAGAGACAGAGACAGAAGAAGAGAGCAGAGAGAGAGAGAGAGAGAGACAGAGAAGAGAAAGAGAGAGAGAGAGAGAGAGAGAGTGTGTGTGTGTGTGAGGATGTGTTCGTGTTTGTGCGTGTGCGTGTGTGCGTGTGTGTGATTTATCCTCCACGGCGATAATCCTAATAAATATAGGTTAATGAGATTATGAGCTTATGAGATTTACTTGTCTCTAGATCTGTTTTAATCTTCAATTTCCTCGTCGTCTTTTTTTTTTTTTTTCTTCCTCTTTTCTCTCCTCTCTCCTCTACTCTTATTCTCTCTCATTTCCTCTCTCGCTCTCTTCTCTCTCTCTCTTCTCTCTCTCATCTCTCTCTCTCTCTCTCTCTCTCTCTCGTCTCTCCTCTCTCTCTCTCTCTCTCTTCTCTCTCTCTCACTCTCTCTCTCTCCTCTCACTCTCTCTCTCTCTCTCTTCTCAAATCCTCTCTCTCTCTCTCTCGCGCTCTCTCTCCTCTCTCTTCTCTCTCTCTCTCTCTCTCTCTCTCTCTCTCTCTCTCTCTCTCTCTCTCTCTCTCCTCTCTCCTTCTCTCTCTCTCTCTCTCTCCTCTCTTCTCTATTTATCTATCTATCTATCTATCTATCTATTCTATCTACTCCCTCTCTCTCTCTCTCTCTCTCTCTCTCTCTCTCTCTCTCTCTCTCTCTCTCTCTTCTCCCTCTCTCTCTCTCTCTCTTCTCTCTCTTCTCTCTCTCTCTCTTCTCTCTCTCTCTCTCTCTCTTCTCTCTCTCTCTCTCTCTCTCTCTCTCTCTCCTCTTTATCATTTATTCTCATCTCTTCTTTCTTGCATTTCTAACATCAACTATATGATAAAAAAGTAAATGTCATCAAATCAGATTAAAGTTTTTACAGCTTACCTTTTCAGTATCATTTTTTTTCGCGGAAGGAGCGGCGGGGGGGAGGTTATCATTTAAGAGGTTGAAACAAGAGATTGGGATAAGGAAGAGAAAGGGAGAGGAGCGAGAAAGAGGAAGTTAGGAATTTAACGAGTTGAGAGAGGTGTGGCAAGCGCATTCCTTACGAAGGAGGAGGGGCAGAGAGGAAAGAGAGAAGAGAGGGGAGGAGGAGAGATGGAGGAAGGAGAGAGAGAAGGCGGAGTAGAGAACGACTTATCGATGAGAGAGAGAGAGAGAGAGAAGAAAGGGAGAAGGGAAGAGGAGGAGAGAGAGAAAGAAGAGAGAGGAGGAGAGAGACGAGAGGAGAAAGAAGGGAGAGAAGGAGGAAAATGCGAAGGGAAGGACTAGAAATACAGAACAGTTTAATTTCTCTATATTTTCTACCATGCGCATCTAATCAACTTTTATCTCCTTAAAACGAGTATTAACGATAAGTATCTGCTACTTAGTACATCTATTGTTCGTAAGACCCCGGTTGAATTGACACGCTGACAGGATTAAAAAACAAATGGAATGGCAGGAAGAGAAATATTGAGTTAGATCTCGTGTATGGCTTGTTAGACTTGAAGATAGAAGATTATCGAGTGTGATTACCAATCGTGTATAGGAGCAACGGAAGATAAACAGGAGCGAGCGGTGATGAGCTGGTTGAGCGTACGAGTAGTGCCATACGGATGTAGTGCAGGAGAGGTGGGGAGCGAGATGATGCGGCGTGGCGAGGCGGTGGAGGTGGTGTGAGTGAGCGTGTGAGAACGCGTGGGAAGTGTGAGTGAGGTGTGGGAGGGCGGCGAGGTTCGCGGCGCGTGGGAGCTGGAAGAGTGAGGCGAGCGAGAGTGGAGGTGGAGGTGGAGGAGCGGAGAGTAGTGCCGGGTGTGGTGGCGTGATGAGGTTGTTAACGATTAATGATGAGTGGAAAACAGCGAAAGTTACAGGGAGAGGAGAGCGGGAAGCGAGAAAATGAGGAAGAGAGAGAGAGAGAAGCAGAGAGACAGATAAACAAATAGCCAAACGTGTATGAAAATAAAAAATTTAAAATAGAAAACGAGAGAGAGAAAGAGGAAGGGAAAAGAATGGACCATCCTCGTAAGAGTAGAGCAATTTACCAGATGTCAGCTTAGTTGAGCTGCGCACTGACCGCAAACAGGATGAGAGGGAGGAGGAGGAGGAGGAGGAGGAGGAGGGAGGGAAGGGAGGAGGAGGAGGAGGAGGAGGAGGAGGAACCAGGAAAGGAAGGAAGGGAGGAGAGAGAGAGGGGGGGGGGAAGGAAAGACGAAGGGAGAAGGAAAGAAAGGAAGGAGAGAGAGAGAGAGAAGGAGGACAGAAGAAAAAGAAGGGAGGAAAAGAGAAAGAAGAGAAGCGGGAGAGGAGGGGAGGGAGGAGAGAAAGAGAAAGAAATAAATTAAAAAACAAATCAAAAAAAAAAAAAAAAAAAAAAAAAAAAAAACAGGCATACACAGAGGCTCATACCCTGATCCCATTACGATAGCGGAAGGTACAGGGCGTCAGGGTAAATGGGGGCGCGTCATTGTACATCACCTCCTGTGGGCGGCGCGGGCGGTGGGCGGCGGTGGGCGTGATGTAACTACACAGCCGTCATTAAGGAAAGCTTTTTATCAAGGAGTTGGCGGGAGGTCAGTTTTATGAGTTGATGTTTATTCATCATTATTGCGGTTGTTAAGATTGTTGCTATCATTATTGTTGTTGTCATTACTAAATATGATTGTTGTTATTATTATATTTTTTTCATTATTGTTATTATCAATACGTCAATGTGCTTCTTACTGATTGCACAAATATATATGCATTAACTCATTTATTTCATATGGTTTTTCGCAATTCTCATTCTCGTTATAGTAGTATAGTTAATCGGAAAAGTAGAAGTTATGTGTTTTTTTACTTATTATGTGATTTATTGTTATTGTTGTTTCTCTCTCTCTGTTATCCATTGTTAGTATTGTTAGTAGCATTGTTAGTCGGAAAAGTAGTGGTTATGTGTATTTTTACTTAATATGTGATTTATTGTTACTGTTTTTCTCTCTGTTATCCCTGTTATTAGATTATCTTCTCTGTATCATTGTGTTTTGATTGCGGTTATCATAATGTCGTATTATAAGGTATATTACTATTAGCATCACTACCTTCGTCGTTATCTTCGTTATCATTAATATGATCATGAATCTTGTCTGTATTATCTTTACTATTGCTTATATTGTCATTATCTTTATAGTTTTTTTATGATTATTGTTGTTTTTTATTATTGTTTTGCTATCATTATAATTTCTTTATTATCATCTAGTTTCGCTTTTATTATAACAATTATCTTTACCATCACACCATGCATCAAAATAGAGCATTATAGACAATTAAAAATCCTATGAGACTGAACCAATACAAAAATGTATGTATATCTTTGTATTTTTGTTTTGAACTTTAAAAAGCGACAAATATATCAAAATATTCTTCATGCAGCTCAACTTTTGAAATGAATATGTTTAAGTCGAGCTGTTTTGCACTGAGAGATAAAAAAAAAAAGGAAAAAGAAGAAAGAAAAACAGATAAAACTTGTTTACGGGGAAATGCACCTGTCGACATATATACGGTACATCCATCCAGTATTTATACATGGGCACACATATACGCTTTCTCTTGCGCTTCGTCCGGTCACACTTTCTCTGTCTCTCTCTGCCCTCTCTCTCCTTACTCTTTTACCTTTGTAATCCATGTAAAGAAGGGATGAAGACGTTTCAAAAGGAATAAGTGGAAGAAAGGAAGAGGGAGTGGGGGCATAGAGTGAAAGTGAGGGGAAGAGAAGATTGAGAGGACGAAAGAAAAGGGACAGAGGTATAGGCAGGAGAAGTACATAAAACATACAGATGAAAAAGAGAGAAGGGAACTAACTAAAATAAATATATGAGTAAATAAAGAAATAAGAGACTGTAGCCATTTGCCTGCATTTATAAATACAGTTTCATATCTACCACGAAGTTAGAAATGAAAATTAATTTCCTAACAGATTCGCTGTATAAACTAGATCGCATAAGTGATGAATCTCTCAACAGGATCCTATAGAACCGTACCCGGATCCTATTCCCCACCAAAATCTGATAATTTAATTCCTTATCCGTGCTCAACCCTTTTATGTTTGTTTTGTTTTTCTTTATAACACTACATCAATTTATTTTTTGTGTTATCCAACCAACAAACCAATATATGAGGACAGAAAAAATGAACACAATTTACTAAATTCTTTCTAAAACTCTATGAAAAGTAATCACACAACGATAGTGTAAAAATATGTTGACAAAACACTTTACTTGACACATAAACAAGAATTCCATAAACAAGAAGAAGTCATCTTTATTACATACATACATAACGACGCAACGCTGTGACTGTTGCAAAGCCAATGAAAAAGAAAAGAAAAAAAATATTGATATAACTGTCGCAAGGTCTTGACGTACCTTAGAGAAGTTATTGTATAAGCCGAATAAGTTACAACACAAACGTCACTTCAAACTTCGAATTTATGTGAAAGTAATTTGTAAAGCGACGACTTCGGTGTGAAATGATGATCGCTTACAACACAGGTACACATCAGCTGCTCCTGAGCTTGCCAATGAACCCTTTGCGGGGGGGGGGGGGGGGGGGTACTATGCATACCACAAGCTCTCTCTCTCTCTCTATCTATCTATCTATCTATCCATCCATCTATCTATATCTGTCTGTCTCTCTGTTTGTCTCTCTCTCTCTCTCTCTCTCTCTCTCTCTCTCTCTCTCTCTCTCTCTCTCTCTCTCTTCTCTCTCTCTCTCTCTCTCTCTCTCTCTCTCTCTCTCTCTCTCTTCTCTCTCTCTCTCTCTCTCTCTCTCTCTCTCTCTCTCTCTCTCTCTCTCTCTCTCTCTCTCTCTCTCTCTCTCTCTCTCTCTCTCTCTTTTTCTTTCTATATATATATAGAAGAGAGAGATAGGAGATAGATAGATAGATAGATATAGATAGATAGATAGACAGACCAGACAGATAGCAGACAGATAGATAGACAGATAGTTAGATGAATAGAACATAGACAGAAAGATAGACAGATAGATTATATTTATGGCACTTGATGAAAGGGATTTAGAAATTCTCATTCAAAGCTAGATTCCTGTGGCGACTTCTATATGCGCTCTCTCTTGCTTACGGTCTTGGGGCATGGGTTCGAATCCTTAGCGGGGAAGGTACATAAGTTTCTCTATAAAATGCCTTACTGCATTCTTCTATCTTACGTGTAGAAGAAGCCTCGGCAACCTGGCATTGTATAAGAATTTCTAAACCACTCCTCTTGTGCATTAGAGGAGATTCTCTAAAGAACCTGGATGTTATTTTGTAGTGGGAGTAGATGGGTGATGTTCATGGTTAGGCAATCTCTTTGTTGGGTCGTATGGTTTGTATGGGAGTATGGTTTAGTGGTTTGTTGGAGGGTCGTGGTTTGGATGGTTGTGTGTTAAGTGGTCTTTGAGAGCGGGTTCGAGTCCTTGTCAGGGAGTGCATTAAGTTCTATATGTAATGTGATACTGCATTCTCCTATTTCTATTTCTATTTGTGTGTGTGTGTGTGCGTGTGTGTGTGAGTGTGTGCGTCATTTATCCTGAGTACCTCGCCCTCACCCAACTCTGCCAACTCAATTGTGTGTGTGTCTGTGTGTGTCTGTGTGAGTGTGTGCTGTGTGTGTGTGACTGTGTCCTGTGACTGTCTGTGTTTGTGTGTGTGTGTGTGCTGTGTTCCCACATTTGCTGTGCTGTTCCGTAGCGTTCTATGTGTCTTGTGCCAACCGCTCACCTGTATCGCCTTCGTACGCTCCCTCTAACCCTACCTTGCCCTCTCGCCACCTCTCTTATTCTTTCTTTCTCTCCTCCCTTTCTCTCCTCGAATGGGTAGAGTACACAAAAGCCAGGAAGGGACCAGAAGATGGCGAACTTGGTGAAGCGGAGGTCTGTTGTCAGCGACCGATGAAATATCTTCTCGTAAGTGAGAGGAGAGGAGAGAAAATCCTGATTTATGTTCTGTTGTTGTTGTTCGTTATGTTGTTATATGAGGGAGAAGCCGAAATAATCATGAATTTTTTGCTGTCTTCGTTGCATCTGATGAAGAGAAGAAGAGAAACAACTCCTATTTATTTGTTTTTTTGTTATCGATGAGGAGAACGATGAAATAATCACTCATTTTGTATTGTTTGCTTGTTGTTGTTGCCCATGATAGAAGAGAAGGAAAAAAATCCTGCATTTTGCTGTGCTGTGTGATGATAAAGACCGGATGCCGAAGGCAGAAAATAATCACTCATTTGTACTCCGCTCTCGCTGTTGAAATGATAAAAAGCTTAGAAGGAAGATAATACCTCGAAATATTTCTTCTTGCTTGATGATAAGAGGAACGAGAAACAATCCTGATTTTTGTTGTGCTGTGTGATGATGAAAGAGAGAAGGAGGAAGAACACTCCTGATTTTTGTTGATTGTTGCATGATGATGAAGGGAAAGAGAATAAACAATCCTGCATTTTTGTTGTTGTGTATGATGAAGAGTGTGAGACGAGAGAAACAATCCGATTTTGGTGTTGTCTGATTGATTGATGAAGAGCG
>NW_020869437.1:222881-225381 GCF_003789085.1 Penaeus vannamei | reverse complement strand
AATTGTAATAATGATGATAATAATGATAATGATAATAATAATAGTAAGAATAATAATGATTATAAAGATGATGATGAAAATAAATATGATATTAATATAAACTATAATGAATAAAAATGATAGTAATAAAACTGATAATAATGATAAAGCCTATTAAAAAAATACCGGTTTCTCACCATTGCCCGAAAGCCCAAATTTTATTTATCATTATTACTATCATTATTATTATCATCATTCAAAATGTTTAACGAAAAATGCGCCAAAAGAGCCCGCCCTTCGCAAAATGTCTTCAAAGTATATCTGCAACACATGTTTCTATATATCTTTCTATCTTTGTTAGTCACTAAAAGGGAAAATAAGTCACCAAGGAAGTCACCTGACCTCGCACTGTAAAAGAAGCAAAAATCTTAAATGCACTCTGTATCCACCAATTATTACTTTATTTTAATTAAAAATTACGTTTTTGTATATGCAGAGTTTACTGTCTAGTTTATTGGCATTGTCTATAAAAAGTAATCTTATTTGGCCTCGATGCAACAATGAAAAAACGCGAGTCGCATTTGAATTTTGAAAAAGTTCTAATTTTAATTGGGCTAATAACAATAATGATAATGATAAAAATAATGATTATGATACGATTACCACTAACAATAACAACACTGATAATGAGTAGTAGTAGTAAAAGAAGTAATGGTAATGATAATAATTATAATAATGATCATAATAATAATGATAATAATGATGATATGATAATAGGAATATGCTACTAATAATGGCATTGATATGATGATAATATTGATAATAATAATAACAATAAAAGTTTATTGATAATGATATTTCCAATAATAATGATAATAGCAATGATAAAAGTAATAACAATGATAATAATATGATAATGATATAACGGTATTGATGTTAATTAAGATAATGACGTGAATCAATCGAATAAATCTTCAATATAAAAGGAAAATCTCAAAGCAAATCGATCTCCATTGAAAGACATTCGTGGGTTTCCCGATGAGGTGCGCTGACCAGGCACCCTCCCACCCCCCCACCCCGACCCCCCTTTTGGGCACCGTGCCAGGGCCGGTAAAAAACTTAACATTGTTTTTTTTTTTTTTTTTTTTTTTTTTTTTTTTTTTTTTTTAATGGGGATTCTCTGTTGCGAGTGAGAAGGGAAAGGGGGGGGGGGGGGAGGGGAGAGGGAAGGGGTAGAGGTTTGGTTTGTGTGTTTGTTTATTTGTTTGTTTGTGCTATTTTTTTTATTTTTTTATTTTTTTTATTTTTTATTATTATTATTATTATTTTTTTTTTTTTTTTGCTTGATTGGTGTTTTTTTAATTTTTGTGTGTATTATATAGTATATTATTATATATATATATATATAATATATATTATATATATATATATATATATATATATATATATATATAATAATTTTCATAATCATTTCTATGCCAAGAAAATATGTTTGTAACTTTCGGTTTTTTTCTCTCTCTCAGTTTCCCTCTTTTCAATTATTTTTCTAGTTTTCTAGTTTTCCTGTTTATGTTTTATTTTCATTCCTCTCACTCTTTGAAAAATAATCTGTCGCTAATTGCATTTCCCAGAATTCCCCTGTCAACAAAAGAAAACGGATAAAATAAACATTTCTTTACATCATTTATGTTCAATTCACAATATCAGATTTTTTTTTCTTTTTTGATGATAATTAGATTTTTTTATCAGTAATTTATTTTTCACACTACCACGGCAATAATTCAAAATCGATGGTCAAATGTCACTTTTATAAACAATAAAATAACGACTAGATTTATATTTGATAATTTTTGGTTCCGCGTGTGTGTGTGCGTGTGTGTGTGTGTTGTGTGTGTGTGTGTGTGTGTGTGTGTGTGTGTGTGTGTGTGTGTGTGTGTGTGTGTGTGTGTGTGTGTGTGTGTGTGTGTTGTGTGTGTGTGTGAGTGTGTGTGTGTGTGTGTGTGTGTGTGTGTCTGTTTATCTATCTATCCATCTATCATGTGTGCGTGTGCGTGTCTATCTATAGATCTATCTATCTATCCATCTATCTGCCTATCTTTGTGTGTGTGTCATCTATCTATTTATCTATTTATCTATCTATCTATCCATCATTGTATGTATCTATCAATCTATCTATCTGAGTGTGTATATGCATGTGAATCTATCTATCTATCTGCCACTCTCTCTCTCTCTATTTGTGTGTGTGTATGACTATACACGCGCGTTTATGTGTACATACGTGCATGTATGTGTGTGTTTTTGTGTGTTCATGTTAATGCTTGTGTCTGTTTGTGTATGTAAGAGCACTTTTGTGAGTCTGTGTCTGCAGACTTTATCTAACCAAATATCTGTGTGGTGTGTTGTGGTAAGTTCTCGTTTTACAATCTTCTGACCCGCGTTCGATCCCCCGCGCTGCCAGTGGATGGTCACCCCTGCCATTCCTTGCACACAGGGGGTAGTTTAGAAGCAAAACAAACAGAAA
>NW_020869437.1:197881-210381 GCF_003789085.1 Penaeus vannamei | reverse complement strand
AAAGAATAAAAGAGAAAATAAAAGATTAACGAGAAAAGATTATTTATTTTAGATATTTAGATATAGATATGTGTGTTTGCGTAGTTAGGTAGATAGTTAGATAGATAAAAAGACAAACCGATATATAGAAAGATAAAGGGATAAAGAGATAGATACAAAGAATGAAATAAGAAAAAAGTATAGATAGATAGGTAGATAAAAATAGATATAAAAAATAAATCGATATATATATATATATATATATATATATATATATATATATATATATATATATACATATATATATATATATATTATATAATATATTATAATATATATATATATACATATACATATATATATATATAATATATATATATATATATTAGATATATAATTATAATATATACATATCATATAAATATATATATTATATATATATATATAATATATATAATATAATAATATATATATATATATACATAATAAGTAGTATATAATATATATATATATATATAGAGAGAGAGAAGAGAGAGAGAGAGAGAGAGAAAGAGAGAGAGAGAGATAGAGAGAGAGAGAGAGAGAGAGCGAGAGAGTGAGAGAGAGAGAAGAGAGAGAGATAAATGGATAAAGAGATAGATACATAGAATGAAAAAGAAAAAAAAAGACTGAATGTCGAAAAAAGTTGATTTTAGTTAGAAAATAGGGGGTAGATAGATAGATGGATAAAGAAAATAAACTGATATATAGATAGATAAAGGAATAAAGAGATAGATACAAAGAATAAACGGAGAAAAAGTCAAGTTGCAGAAGGTGATTTTAGTAAGAAAATAGAAGTAGATAGATTGATAGCTAAAAAGATAAACCGATATATAGATAGATAAAGGAATAAAGTGATAGATACAAATAATAAAAGGGGGGAAAGGTGAATGGTTGATTTAGTAAGAAAAAAAATAGAAGTAGATAGATAGATAAAAAGATAAACCGATAATCGATAGAAAAGGAAGAAGAGATAGATACAAAGAATAAACTGAGGAAGAAGGTAATGTCGAAAGTTGATTTTTAGCTAGAAAATAAGGAAGATAGATAGATAATAAAGAGAACCGATATATAGATAGATAAAGACCATAAACCGATATATAGATAGATAAAGGAAGAAAGAGATAGATACAAAGAATAAACGGGGGGAAAAGGTGAATGTCGAGAGAAAGTTGATATTTAGTGAGAATGATGCTCGTTGTGTAGACCTGGTGGTGTAGTGTCTCAACTTTGACCTCTTTTTTCTTATTTCTTCATTCTTTCCTCTTCATTTCTTTCCTACCTAATGTTTTTTTCTTTATTTATTTATTTATTTCTCTTCCTCTTTCTTCATCCTTTCCCTTCCTACCTCATTTTCCTACTTATTTTTTTTCTTTTTCTTTTTTCTTTCTCTTCTTCTTTCTTCATACTTTCCTCTTCTTCTTTTTTTCTCTTCTTCTTTCTCATCCTTCCTCTTCTTCTTTACTTCTCCTATTTCCTGGTTTTTCCTCTTCTTTTCCTCTTCTTGTTTTTTCTCCTAATTCTTGTCCTACTTCTTCTTCTTCATACATATTTCCTCCTTTTCCTCTTCTTGTTTCTTATCCTACTTCTTTCCTATTTCTTCCCTCTCTCATCTTTCCTCTTCTTTGTTTCTTATCCTATTTCGTCCTCATTCTTTTCCTTTTTTCTTTCCTCTTCCTCTCTTTGTCCCATTTCTTTTCCTATTTATTAATTTTCTTCTTTTTCCTCATTCTCCTCGTACTATTTCTTTTCCTAGTTCTCTCTTCTTCTTTTCCTCATCCTCCTCGTCATATTTCTTGTCCTTGTTCTTTTTCTTCTTTTTTCCCCTCTTCATCCTCCTATTTCTTTTCCTATTATGATGTTATATATCTCTCACTCTTCTCTCTCCTCGTTTCTCTCTCTCTTCTCTCTCTCTCTCTCTCTCTCATCTCTCTCTCTCTCTCTCTCTCTCTCTCTCTCTCTCTCTCTCTCTTCTCTCTCTCTCTCTCTCTTCTCTCTCTCTCCTCTCTCTCTCTCTCTCTCTCTCTCTCTCTCTCTCTCTCCTCTCTCTCTCTCTCTCTCTCTCTCTCTCTCTCTCTCTCTCTCTCTCTGCTCTCTCTCTCTCTCTCTCTCTCTCTCTCTCCTTCTCCTCTCTCTCTCTCTCTCTCCTCTTCTCTCTCTTTCTCTCTCCTCTCTCTTCTCTCTCTCTCTCTCTCTCTCTCTCTCTCTTCTCTCTTCTCTCTCCTCTCTCTCTCTCTCTCCTCTCTCTCTCTCTCTCTCTCTCTTCTCTCTCTCCCTCTCTCTCTCTCTCTCTCCCTCCCCTCTCTCTCTCTCCTCTCCTCTCTTCTCTCTCTCTCTCTCCTCTCTTCTACTCTCGCTCCCTCCTTTCTTCACTCTCTCCCTCGATTGCCTCTTTATTAGTTCCTAACCCTTCATTTCTTCTTTTTCTATATCATATCTTTCTATCTCTTTTTTTCTCTTTTTTACATAATCGATTCGTTGATATAAAATGAAGAGGGTAGGAGAGCCCCCGAGAACGGATAAATGGCAGGTGAAAGTATAAGAATGTTAAAAGATGGATGCAGAGATGGAATAGAGATGAAGAAGAGAGAGAGGGAGACCGATAGATAGATATGTACTATATATACTACATATGATATATAGATTAATAGATGAGATGGATCACATACATATATAGATAGATTATAGATAGAGATGAAGATAGATAGATATTCAAATAAATAGATAGATAGATAGATAGATAGATTGACCAACGATAGATAGGAAAATATGAGATGATAGATAGATTAGATAGATAGATAGATAAGATTAATAGATAAGATAGATAGACAGATAGATGTATGTGTAGTATGTCTTGACGTATGTATGTACGTACATACCGAGAGACAGAAATATCTTTCGAGAGAGAGAGAGCGGAGATAAGAAACACAGAGATAAAAAAAAAAAAAAAAAAAAAAAAAATAGTATAAAAGATAGACAAATCGACGTAGATAGTACAGAGAGATAGCGCCTGACAGACCGAGATGGAGAGAGAGATGACACCGAGACTCGGACGCTCCCTGGCCTGCCCCGCTCATCATAATGCAGGCGATCCCCCCAGCATCCTTGCAAGACACATACCGGTGGCGTTTCGTACATGTAGGAGTGTCCAATGCCTCGCTTGCTGGTCCTTCCCTGGTTTCTCTTCTCTTCTTTCTTTTCTTTCTTCTCTTTCTTCTCTTTATCTTCTCTTTCTCTCCTCCTGTCCAATGTCTCGCTTGCAGAATCCTTCCTCCTCTTCTGACCCTGCCTTGTTTTTCTCTCTCTTTCTCTCCTCCTGTCCAATGCCTCGCTTGCTGATCCTTCCCTGTTTTCTCTTCTCTTTCTCTCTTTCTTCTCTTTTCTCCTCCGTCCAATGCCTCGCTTGCTGATCCTCCTTGTTTTCTCTTCTCTTCCTTCTCTTTCTCTCCTCCTGTCCGTCGCTGCGCTTGTTGATCTTCTCTGTTTTCTCTTCTTCTCTTTCTCTCCTCCTGTCCGTCGCCTCGCTTGCTGATCCTTCCCTGTTTTCTCTTCTCTTTCTTCTCTTTTCTCTTCCTGTCCGTCGCCTCGCTTGCTGATCCTTCCCTGTTTTCTCTTCTCTTTCTTCTCTTTCTCTCCTCCTGTCCCGTCGCTCTGTGCTTCCTGCTCTTTCTCTTTCTTCTTTCTTCTTTCTTCTCTTCTCCTCCTGTCGCCTCGCTTGCTGATTCCTTCCTGTTTTCTCTTCTCTTTCTTCTCTTTCTCTCCTCTCTGTCCGTCCGCCTCGCTTGCTGATCCTTCCCTGTTTTCTCTCTTCTCTTTCTTCTCTTTCTCTCCTCCTGTCCGTCGCCTCGCTTGCTGATCCTTCCCTGTTTTCTCTTCTCTTTCTTCTCTTTCTCTCCTCCTGTCCGTCGCTCGCTTGCTGATCCTTCCTGTTTTCTCTTCTCTTTCTTCTCTTTTCTTCTTCTTCTCTCCTCCTGTCCGTCGCCTTCGCTTGCTGGATCCTTCCCTGTTTTCTCTTCTCTTCTTCTCTTTCTCTCCTCCTGTCCGTCGCCTCGCTTGCTGATCTTTTTTTCTTCTCTTTCTTCTTCTTTCCTCCTCTCCGTCGCTCGTTTGCTGATCCTTCACTCTCTTTCTTCTCTTTCTTCTCTTTCTTCTCTTTTCTTCTTTCTCTCTTCCTGTCCGTCGCCTCGCTTGCTGATCCTTCCCTTTTTCCTCTTCTCTTTCTTCTCTTCTCTCCTCCTGTCCGTGCTCGCTTGCTGATCCTTCCCTGTTTTTCTCTTCTCTTTCTTATCTTTTCTCTCCTCCTGTCCGTCGCCTCGCTTGCTGATTTCCTTCCCTGTCTTTCTCTTCTCTCTTTCTTCTCTTTCTCTCCTCCTGTCCGTCGCCTCGCTTGCCTGATCTTTCTGTTTTTCTTTCTCTTTCTTTCTCTTTCTTCTTCTTTCTCTCCTGCCTGTCCGTCGCCTCGCTTGCTGATCCTTCCCTGTTTCTCTTCTCTTTTCTTCTCTTTCTCTTCTCCTGTCCGTCGCCTCGCTTGCTGATCCTTCCCTGTTTTCTCTTCTCTTTCTCTTTTCTCTCCTCCGTCCGTCGCCTCGCTTGCTGATCCTTCTGTTTTTCTCTTCTCTTTCTTCTCTTTCTTCTCTTTCTCTCTCCTGTCCGTCGCCTCGTTGCTGATCCTTTTTCTGTTTTTTCTCTCTCTTTCTTCTCTTTCCTCTCCTGTCCGTCGCCTCGCTTGCTGATCCTTCTCTGTTTCTCTTCTATTTCTTCTCTCTTTCTTCTCTTTCTCTCCTCCTGTCCGTCGCCTCGCTTGCTGATCCTTCCTGTTTTCTCTTCTCTTTCTTTCTCTTTCTTCTCTTTCTTCTCTTTTTCTCCTCCTGTCCGTCGCCTCGCTTGCAGATCCTTCCCTGTTTTCTCTTCTCTTTCTTCTCTTCCTTCTCTTTCTCTCTCCTGTCCGTCGCCTCGCTTGCAGATCCCTCCCTGTTTTCTCTTCTCTTTTCTTCTCTTTCTTCTCTTTCTCCTCCTGTTCCGTCGCCTCGCTTGCTGATCCTTCTCTGTTTTCTCTTTCTCTTTCTTCTCTTTCTCTCTTCCTGTCGTCGCCTCGCTGCTGATCCTTCTTGTTTTCTCTTCTCTTTCTCTTCCTTCTCTTTCTCTCCTCCTGTCCGTCGCCTCGCTTGCAGATCCTTCCCTGTTTTCTCTTCTCTTTCTTCTCTTTCTTCTCTTTCTCTCCTCCTGTCCGTCGCCTCGCTTGCTGATCCTTCTCTGTTTTCTCTTCTCTTTCTTCTCTTTCTCTCCTCCTGTCCGTCGCCTCGCTTGCTGATCCTTCTCTGTTTTCTCTTCTCTTTCTTCTCTTTCTTCTTCTCTCTTCCTGTCCGTCCTCGCTTGCTGATCCTTCCGTGTTTTCTTCTCTTTTCTTCTCTTTCTTTTTCTTTCTCTCCTCCTGTCCGTCGCCTCGCTTGCTGATCCTTCTCTGTTTTCTCTTCTCTTTTTCTTCTCTTTCTTCTTTTTCTTCTCATTCTCTCTCCTGTCCAATCGCCTCGTTTGCTGATCCTTCCCTGTTTTCTCTTCTCTTTCTTCTCTTTCTCTCCTCCTGTCGTCGCCTCGCTGCTGATCCTTCCCTGTTTTCTCTTCTCTTTCTTCTCTTTCTCTCCTCCTGTCCGTCGCCTCGCTTGCTGATCCTTCCTGTTTTTCTCTTCTCTTTCTTCTCTTTCTTCTCTTTTCTCTCTCTCTTTCTTCTCTTTCTCTCCTCCTGTCCGTCGCCTCGCTTGCTGATCCTTCTCTGTTTTCTCTTCTCTTTCTTCTCTTTCTTCTCTTTCTCTCCTCCTGTCCGTCGCCTCGCTTGCTGATCCTTCCCTGTTTTCTCTTCTCTTCCTTCTCTTTCTTCTCTTTCTCTCTCTCTTTCTTCTCTTTCTCTCCTCCTGTCCGTCGCCTCGCTTGCTGATCCTTCTCTGTTTTCTCTTCTCTTTCTTCTCTTTTTTTCTCTTTCTCTCCTCCTGTCCATCGCCTCGCTTGCTGGTCCTTCACTGTTTCTCTTTCTTTCTTCTCTTTATCTTCTCCTGTCCGTCGCCTCGCTTGCTGATTCCTTCCCTGTTTTCTCTCTCTTTTCTCTCTTTCTTCTTTCTTTTCTTTCTCTCCTCCTGTCCGTCGCCCTCGCTTGCTGATCCTTCTCTGTTTTCTCTCTTTTCTCTCTTTCTTCTCTTTCTTCTCTTTCTTCTCATTCTCTCCTCCTGTCCAATGCCTCGCTTGCTGATCCTTCCCTGTTTTCTCTTCTCTTTCTTCTCTTTCTCTCCTCCTGTCCGTCGCCTCGCTTGCTGATCCTTCCCTGTTTTCTCTTCTCTTTCTTCTCTTTTCTCTCTTCCTGCAATGCCTCGCTTGCTGATCTCCCTTCTCTCTCTTTTCTCTTTCTTCTTTTTCTCTCCTCCTGTCGCCTCGCTTGCTGATCCTTCCCTGTTTTTCTCTCTTTCTTCTCTTTCTCTCCTCCTGTCCAATGCCTCGCTTGCTGATCCTTCCCTGTTTTCTCTTCTCTTTCTTCTCTTTCTTCTCTTTCTCTCCTCCTGTCCAATGCCTTGCTTGCTGATCCTTCCCTGTTTTCTCTTCTCTTTCTTCTCTTTCTCTCCTCCCGTCCGTCGCCTCGCTTGCTGATCCTTCTCTGTTTTCTCTTCTCTTTCTTCTCTTTCTTCTCTTTCTCTCCTCCTGTCCGTCGCCTCGCTTGCTGATCCTTCCCTGTTTTCTCTTCTCTTTCTTCTCTTTCTCTCCTCCTGTCCGTCGCCTCGCTTGCTGATCCTTCCCTGTTTTCTCTTCTCTTTCTTCTCTTTCTTCTCTTTCTTCTCTTTCTTCTCTTTCTCTCTCCTCCTGTCCGTCGCCTCGTTGCTGATCCTTCTCTGTTTTCTCTTCTCTTTCTTCTCTTTCTCTCTCCTGTCTGTCGCTCGCTTGCTGATCCTTCCCTGTTTTCCTCTTTTCTCTCTTTCTTCTCTTTCTCTCTCGTCGGTCGCCTCGCTTGCTGATCCTTCCCTGTTTTCTCTTCTCTTTCTTCTCTTTCTTCTCTTTCTCTCCTCCTGTCCGTCGCCTCGTTTGCTGATCCTTCCTTGTTTTCTCTTCTCTTTCTTCTCTTTCTTCTCTCCTCCTGTCCGTCGCTCGCTTTGCTGATCCTTCCCTGTTTTCTCTTCTCTTTCTTCTCTTCCTTCTCTTTCTCTCCTCCTGTCCGTCGCCTCGCTTGCTGATCTTTCTCTGTTTTCTCTTTTCTTTCTTTCTTTCTTCTTTCTCTCCTCCTGTCCGTCGTCTCGCTTGCTGATCCTTCCTTTTTCTCTTCTCTTTCTTCTCTTTCTTCTCTTTCTCTCCTCCTGTCCAATGCCTCGTTTGCTGATCCTTCCTTGTTTTCTCTTCTCTTTCTTCTCTTCTCTTTCTCTCCTGTTCCGTCGCCTCGCTTGCTGATCCTTCTCTGTTTTCTCTTCTCTTTCTTCTCTTTCTCTCCTCCTGTCCGTCGCCTCGCTTGCTGATCCTTCTCTCCTCTCCTGAATCTTTCTTGTTTTCTCTTCTCTTCCTTCTCTTTCCTTTTTCTTTCTTTCTTTCTTCTTCCCTGTTTTCTCTTCTTTTCTTTCTCTTTCCTTGCTTTCTCTTCTTTTCTTTCTCTTTCTCTTTTTCTCCTTTCCTTCTTCTTCCCCGTTTTCTCTTCTCTTCTTTCTCCCTCTTTTTCTTTCTTTCTTTCTTTCTTCTTTCTGTTCACTTTTTTCCTCTTCTTTCTCTTTCTTCTATTTGTCTCTCTTTTCTCTTTTCTTCTCTCTTTTCCTTCATACATATTTTTTTCTATCTCTACTCTATCTCCTCTTTATCCCTCTTTTCTCTCCTCTTTTCCGTTCTCCCTTTCCTCTACCTTATTTCCTTCTCCCTCTCCTCCTCTCCCTTCCTCTACTTCACTTTTAATCTCCCTTCCTTCCTCTCTTCCTACCTCCCTTGCACCGCTTCCCTTTCCGATCTTCTCCCCTCCTTCTCCTTCCTCCTGGCCCCCCTTCTCCCTCCTCCTTACCCCCCTCTCCCCTCCTCTGCCACCCATCTCCCTCCTCCTACCCCCTTCTCCCCCTTCCTCCCTTGCCCCCCCTCCCCCCTCCCTTCCTCCTCATCCAGGGTCACACACACAAGAGGTCAAGCCTGTAGCGTCCTCTTAAATACTAACAAGTTTGTTCTGGTGAAAAGTTCCTTGTGGGTGAAGGCTTGTGTTGGAGGAAGGGGGTAGCAAGGAGGGAGAGAAAGACAGGTAAGATAAATAGATGGAACGATACGCAGGTAATACATATAAGCTTACATGGATACAAGCACACATAGATTGTACACATATAAACATGGGGTTAAAAGCTAACATACACATGCACGCAAACACACAAACATACACACACATACAGATATATTCACAAAACACACACACTCACACTCACAAACACACACACACACACACACACACAACACACACACGCACAAACAAAAAAACACACACACACATCCAAACACACACATACACGCTCCCACACATGCACACAAGCTACATACACCTCAACCTCAACCAATGATTCCGAATATTTTCTCTCATTCTCCCTTCCATATAACATTGATATTCTTGCTATAACACCTCGTTCTCCGGTATTTGTCATCTACAGTTATGCCGACAGGATGCCTTAAGCTCAGGAAACACGTGATATAGACCCAGAAGACACTGTCACATACTGATATGTATATATTATTTTTTTAAGTTGCTTTGTCTATTTCTCTGTCTTTTTTCCACTTTTCTATTTTCTCTTATGTTTCTTCCTTTGTCTCGCTATCTATTTATATTTATCTCTTTGTTTCTATTCCTCAAGTTCCTCGTTCTCTCTTTCTTATCCCTCATTCTTGCTTTATTTATTTATTTATTCACTTATTTCTCTCTGTCTATCTATCTCTGTGTGTGTCTGTCTATCTATATATCTATCTGTTTGTCTTTCTGTCTGTCTATCTATCTATCTATTTGTATCTCTCTCTCTCTCTCTCTCTCTCTCTCTCTCTCTCTCTATCTATCTATCTATCTATCTATCTATCTATCTATCTATCTATCTATCTATCTATCTCTATCTCTCTATCTGTCTATCTATCTATCTCTATCTCTATCGTCTCCTCCTTCTCTCCTTCCTCCTTCACCTCCTCATCCCCCCCCCATCTCTCTTTCTTTCGACCCCTCCCTTCATTATCTCCCTCCCTTCGCTCTCATTCCCCCCTCTCTCCTTCTTTGTTTCTCCTCTCCTTCTTCTTCCTCCCTTCTCTCTCCATCCCCTTCCCTCTCCTTTCTTTCTCCTCTCTCTTTTTCTCCCTCCGTTCGCTCTCCATCCCCCCCCCCCCCTTCTATCTCTCTCTTCTCTCTCTCTCTCTTCTCTCCGTCTTCTCTCCCTCCCTTCGCCTTCCTCTCCCCTCACCTACTTAGTATTAAAGCGTGGTTACTGGCTTGCGTCTTTGTGCGTGTGACCCTGAATGAGGAGGGGGTGGAAGTGGGGGGGAGGGAGGGGTGGGGGAGGAGGAGGAGGGGGTGAGAGTAGAGGGAGAGAGGAGGAGGGAGGGAGGGAAGAGGTGAGGGAGGAGGAGAAGAGGTGGAGGAGGACGAGGAGGGAAGAAGTAGAGGGAGGGAAGAGGTGGGGGCAGGAGGAGGTGGTAGGGTGAAGAGGAAGGGTTAGAGAGGAGGAGGTGGAGGGAGGAAGAAATACTAAGAGACAGAAGGAGGGAAGATAGATTGAAGGAATGGATGAGGTGGATAGGAGGGAAGAAGAAGTAGAGAATAGGCGGGGGGAGGAGGAGATGTGGAGAAGAGAAGGTGAGAAGGAGGAAGAACAAGGAGAGAGTTGGGGAAGGAAAAGGAAAGGAAGGAGAAGAGAAGGAGGAGGAAAAGGAGAAGGAGGAGGAGGAGGAGAAGAAGAAGAAGGAGAAGGAGAAAGAGGAGGAAAAGGAAAAGGAGGAGAAGAAGAAGAAGAAGGAGGAGGAGGAGAAGAAGAAGAAGAAGAAAGAAAGAAAGAAGGAGGGACAGAAGGAGAAGGAGGAGGAGGAGGAGAAGGAGGAGGAGAGAGGAGAGGAAAGGAAAAGGAGGAGAAGGAGAAGGGGAGGGGGAGGGGAAGAAGAAGAAGTAGGGGGAAGAGGAGGAAAGGAGGAGGAGGAGGAGAACAAGAACAAGAAGAGAAAGAAGAAGAAAAAGGAAGAGAAGGAGGGTAGGAGGTAGAAGGAGGGAGAGAAAAACACAATTAGTGTAACGATGACAAAGCACTTTCGTTAACGCGAATGATAATATTGGCAATTGATGCTGATACTGAGTGAATATAAAACCATTAAGGACACAGAAAATAACAAGTAATAATGAACTTTAATATACAATAATAAAAATAATGATAATGACGTTAAAATAATTAATAATGATATAAAGAATTATCCAAACGTAAAGTTATTACTTTTAGTCTTGTTACTTATATATTTACTTCTACAATTAACTCAAAATCAGCAAGAAAAAGGAAATATCACAAAGAGGAGATAATAATAAATAGATAAAAGAAGAAATAAAATATCTACAACCGCCATCTCCTCCCCTCCCCTCTTTCTTGGCCCCCTTCCCTCTTCTTCTCAGACCCCCCCTCCCTCTTTCTCTCATGTCCCTCCCCTCTCTCTTAGTCCCCCCCTCCCCCTTATCCCCATCCTCCCCTTCTCTCTTGGTCACCCCTCCCCACCTTCCTCTTAGTACCCCCTCCCCACCTTGTCTCTTAACCCCCCCTCCCCACCTTCCCTCTTAGTCCCCCACCTCACCCACTTCTCTCTTAGCCCCCCCCACCTCTTTCGTAGCCCCCCCTCCCTCCACTCACCCCTTCTCTCTTAGCCCCCCTCTTTCGTAGCCCCCCACCTCCCCCTTCTCTCTTAGTCCCCCCTCCCCCTTCTCTCTTAACCCCCCCCCCGTTGTTTTAAAGAATCAGCAATGACAAACCATTCTTTTCGTACGCGATCGAGGTTGCAATGGAAAGCGAGTCTCTTGCAACGTAAGTCTCATTGTCAATTATAAAAAAAAAAAAAAAAAAAAGGAAAAGAATGTATGTTTGAGTCTTTTTTTTTTTTTTTTTTTTTTTTTTTTTTTTTTTGTTGTTTGTTGTTTTCTTTGTGTCTTTCTCTCGTTTTCTATTTTTTGTTTTTCTTTGTTTCTTAATCGTTTTCTGTCTTTTGTGTTTTATTTATTTCTCTCTCTGTCTCTGTCTTTTGTGTTTTATTTATCTTTTTCGATTTTTTTATCATTTGTAATTTTTAATCTTTCTCTCTCGTTTTCTGTCTTTTGTTGTTTTTAAATCTCCTTCTCGTTTTCTATCTTTTTCGTTTTTTTATCCTTGTCTTGTTTTCTATCTTCTGTTTTTTCTTTGTTTCTTTCTCGTTTTCTATATTTTTCTTTCTTTGCCTCTTTCTCGTTTTCTATCTTTTGTGTTTTCTTTATCTTTTTATCGTTTTTTTTTCGTTTTATGTATTGTTTCCTTGTTATATAACTTCCTTTTTTTCTTAATCTCTTTATCATTTTCTATATTTCGTGTTTCTTTATCTTCTCGTTTTCTATCATTTGTGTTTCCATCATATTTTTCTTTCATTTAAATTTGTTCGTGTTATTTTTAAAGTATCTTTTTTTCTTTTCTTTTCTTTTGTTTCTGTTTCCTTTGCCTTTATTCTAGCAGTTCTCTTCTTTTCCTTTTCTTCATTCTTCCCCTTTTCTCCTATTTTTTCGCGTGTCCCCTTCTTCAAGGCTCCCCCCCCACCTTCCCTTCCCTGCAGCTGCCATCTATTTTCACCTTTCCACAACTTTCTCTTTTTTCACTATTCTTTCTCCTCTCTCTGTACTTTTAAACACATTCTTTTGTCTTTTTTTAATATAATTTGATTTATCTTTGTCGTTTTCTTTATTTTTCTTCTCTTCATAATCCGTTTTCTTTCTTACTAGAGAGAGAGAGAGAGAGAGAGAGAGAGAGAGAGAGAGAGAGAGAGAGAGAGAGAGAGAGAGAGAGAGAGAGAGAGAGAGAGAGAGAGAGAGAGAGAGAGAGCAATAGCAATATTATATGATAAGGTTATATGAAAATGAAAATTATTGCAATACTACTGTAAACGATAATGATAATAATAATGATAATAATAATGATAATGATAATGATGTTATGATAATGATGATAATGGTAATAATGATAATAATGATAAATGATAATAATAATAATGATAATGATAATGATGATAATGATAATGATGATAATGGTAATAATGATAATATGATGATAATGATATAATGATGATAATTAATGATAATGATAATAGTATAATAATAATAATAGTAATAATAATAATAATAATAATGATATAATAATGATAATATGATGACAATAATAGAAGTAATAATAACAATAACAGTAATGAAGATGAAATGAAAATACCTGCAATACTAATGTTAACAAGAATGATAATGATTAAGGTAA
>NW_020869437.1:190381-195381 GCF_003789085.1 Penaeus vannamei | reverse complement strand
CTCTCTCTCGCTCTCAGACTCTCTCTTCCTCTCTCTCTCTCTCTCTCTCTCGTCTCCCCCCTCCATCTTCTCTCCTCTTCCCCCCTCTCTCTCCCTTTTCTCCTCTCTCTCTCTCTCTCTCCCTTTCTCTTAGTACAGCTTAATCTTTTGCAGGGTATTTCGTAAGTTCTTCGTCTGGCCGATCAGTCGAGCCAATAAGGGCCTTGGTAGTGAACATCTGAGGAATTTTGTAATGAACGTAAAAGAAGATCTGAATTTTTTTGTGATAGGGAACCGGTTGGAGAATCTGAGCCTGTTTTCGTGCGCTATTAATGTCTTTGTTTAATAAGTGGGAGGGGGGACGTGGGAGAGGCAGAGAGGGGCGGAGATTGAGAGCGAAGGAGAGAAAGAGGGAGAAAGAGAAGAGGGAAGGAAGAGAAAGAGAGAGAGAGAGAGAGGGGGGGTTATCGGGGATAATGTTTTGTTTATAAGGGNTTCCCCTCCCTCCTCCCTCCCCTCCCCTCCCTCCCCACTCCCCTCCTCCCCACTCCCCACTCCCCCTTCCCCCTCCTCCCTCTCCTCCTCCTCCCTCCTCCTCCTCCTCCTCCTCTCCCCCTCCTCCTCCTCCCCTCCCTCCCCCCTCCTCAAGATGCTAATGCGAAGGCGGCGGTGCTTGTGGAAGTGTCGAGAGGACGACGTTATTTTGCGTCGAGAGGGGTGAGTAATACGAGCGCGTCGATTGCCCTGGAGTCGGACCTTGACTTCCGATGCTGGACGGAGGGAGGTGTTGGAAAGGGAGGGGGGGTGGAGGTGTTGGAGGGGGGGTTGTGAAGGGGTGGGGTTTGTGTCTTCAGTCTCTCTCTGCTTTACTTTTGTTATGTTTGTGTTCTATCTCTTGTTTTTCTTCTTCTTCTTCTTATTCTTCTTTATTTATCTATTTACTCTTTTTCTTTTTTTTGAGATTTTCTTTCTCGTTTTTATTATGTTGTTTCTTTTTTTTCTTGTCGCTCTTATGCTTCTTTATCATTATTTCTTATTTCTTTTCTTCTCTCTCTCTCTCTTTGCCTTTCTTATTCTTCTATTATTTCATGTTCTCTCATTTTTTCACTTCTGTTCTCCATGTTTATCATCATTATGTTCTATCATATGTTTTCTCCGTTTTTTTGTTTTTTTTGTTTTTTTTTACATTTTTTCCTTTATCATTATTTTTTGTTTTCTTCTTTCCGTTTTTTTTACTGTTTGTTTCTTCTTCTTTTTCTTTTTACTGCCTTTTCTTCTTCCACGTTAGCGTTATCTTCCATATTTGGTTATTTCCATTTCTTCTTTATCATTATCTTCTTACTCTTGTTTTCTCTGTTTTTTTCTCTCTCTTTTACACTTCTGTTCTTCCTCTTTATCATTATTTTTAATCTCTTGTTCGTTCCGTTTTTACATTTCTCTTCTTCTTCTTTATCATTATCTTTTATCGCTAGTTCATTCCGGATTTTGTTGTTGTTTTTTCCCTTTCTCTTTTTCCTCATTATCATAATCTTTTATATCTGGTTCTCTCTTGTTTTTTCATTTTTTTTTTTTCTTCTTTCATTAATTTCTTTCATTTTTTTCTTTCTTTTTTTTACTCCTCTTCATTATCATTATCTTCTATTTCGTGTCATCTCCGCTTTTCCTTACTTTGTTATTTAAATATCTTAACTTCTATGGCAATTTTTCTTCTCCTCTTCCTCTCCCCATTATCATCATCTTTCACCTCCTGTGAAAAATGTATATGATAAAACGGGTATTGACCTAAGGAAAATATGTAAAACAAAATCCTTTCTCTCTCTCTCTCTCTCTCTCTCTCTCTCTCTCTCTCTCTCTCTCTCCTCTCTCTCTCTCTGCTCTCTCTCTCTCTCTCTCTCTCTCTCTTCTCTCTCTCTCTCTCTCCTCTCTCTCTCTCTCTTCTCTTCTCTCTCTCTCTCTCTCTCTCTCTCTCTCTCTCTCTCTCTCTCTCTCTCTCTCTCTCTCTCTCTCTCTCTCTCTCTCTCTCTCTCTCTCTCTCTCTCTCTCTCTCTCTCTTTCAATCTTTCTCTCTCTCTCTTTCAATATTTCTCTCCTCTATTTCAATCTCTCTTCTCTCTCTAATCTATCTATCTATCTGTCTGTCTATCTCTATCTCTATATCTATCTATCTATCTTACTCTATCTCTATATCTTTCTATCTTACTCTATCTCTATATCTATCTATCTATCTTACTCTATTCTACTATCTCTCTCTTCTCTTAGTCTCTCTCTCTCTCTCTCTCTCAATCTCTCTCTCTCTCTCTCTCTCTCTCTCTCTCTCTCTCTCTCTCTCTCTCTCTCTCTCTCTCTCTCTCTCTCTCTCTCTCTCTCTCTCTCTCTCCTCTCTCTCTCTCTCTCTCTCTCTCTCTCACTCCCTCCCCCCCCTCTCTCTCTCCTTTATATGTGACCTGACCTGACCTCTTTTTTTTCGCCTTCCATTGAACGACCAACCCTTTCCCTTTCTTTTGACTTGTGTAGTTTAGCTGACACGCACATGCAGTGACCTGACCTCGGTGCATTTCACTTAAAAATATGATTGCTGATGGCTGAAGGGGAAAGATATATTGCAGAATTTGCAGATGCAGGTAGTTTGTGTGCGGTGTAGTAGATAGATGGGTAGTGGTAGGTAGGTAGGTAGGGGGGGAGGGAGGAGAGGGAGGGAGGTGAGGGAGGGAGGGGGGGGGAGGGAGGAGGGAGGGAGGGAGGGAGGAGGGTGGGAGGGAGAGGGAGGAGGGTAGGTAGGTGGGTAGGTAGGTAGGTAGGTAGGTAGGTAGGTAGGTAGGGTAGAGTAGGTAGGTAGGTAGCAGATAGCAGATAGATAGATAGATAGATAGATAGATGTATGTGTGTGTGTGTGTGTGTGTATGTGTGTGTGTGTGTGTGTGGATATATGGATAGATAGGTATGCAGGTAAATAGGGTTGATAAATAGATAAATAGACAGATAAACATATAGATATTAGAGTCAAGTGATAACGCACTACTTGATGTAAAAGAGACACATCAGACGTATACTAATATCCCATTTCCTTTTCCTTTTAAAACATGTGTTATTTGTCCGAGACCTTTTTAACCTCAAACTGTCCTCGTGAAATGATGCTTTTATCGTTTTTTTTTTTTTTTTTTTTTTTTTTTTTTTTTTTTGACAATCTTTGCTTTCAGTTTCTTCTTTTTCGTTTTTTTCGTTTTTTTTTTCTTTTCTTTTCTCGGATTTTTATTTTCTTTTTTTTAGAAAATGGATGTGTATTTATGTCAAGACAAGACAGTGAATGAAGAGATGGATAGAACATTTGACAATAAAGAAATAAGGAGAAAAAGAATCGACGTATCTGTTTAAGGACAAAATTTGAAATATATATTAAGTATTAAATTGTTTCGGTTATGGTCAAATTAATTGCTTCTCTCTTTTGCAATCAGTCACACGCATTCGTACATATAAATACCAAGTATCTTGAAAATATTTTTCTCTCTTTTTTTCTCTCTTTCTCTGCCCCTCTTTCTTTTCTCTCTTCCCTCCATTTCCTTTTTCGCCCTAATTCCCTTCCTCCCTTCATCTTCTCTAATATTTTATCCCTTAATGATTCCCCTTCTTTTATGCTACTCTGCCTGTCTTCCTCCTTGCTTTTCTTCTTTCGCTTCCTCTGTTGTTGTTTTCTCTCTCTCTGCTTCTTTCTTCTCCTTTCATTCCTTTTTCCACCCTCCTTTCTCCCTCTCCCTCTCTACCCTTACCTTCCTCCTCCATTTTCTGCTCTACCTCTTAGCTTTCCCCTCCCTCCCAGCCTCTTCTTTCCTCTCCTTCTCCTTCCTTCCCTCTCCTTCCCTCTCTTCTTCCTTCCTCTCATCTTTTCTTCTTAGCTTCCTTCCTTCCCAGCCTCATCTTCCCTCCCTCCAACCTTCCCTCCCTTCCTTCCCTTTCCTCCCTCCCTCCCTCTTCCCTTCCCTCCCCCGTCTTCCCTCTTTCCTTCCCTCACCATTCCCTTCACCCACCTCTCCCTCACCCTCCTCCTCCCACCTCCCTCCTTGCCACCCTCCCTCTTCCTCTCACCCTCCTCCCCTCTCCCTCCCTCCCTCTTTCTTCCCTCACCTCTCCCTCCCTCCTTCTTCCTTACCCTCCTTCCCTCTTCCCTTCCTTCCCTCCCTCCCTCCCACCACCACCACCTCGTTAAGTACCAAAGAGGTCGACCGCGCGCCGTCTGAACGCGTCCGGCCGCCATGATACAATACTATCTGGTTCACTGCGGACGGCCTTGTGAAATATGTCTCAATAACTCGCCTTAATGTGTTGTCCCTGGCCCCATTGTTCTTGCCTCTCTCGCCTCATCTCCATGCTCTTAGAGGCAAGGGGAGGAGGGAGGGAGGGGGGAGGAAGGGAGGAGGGAGAGAGAGAGAGGGGGAAGGGAAGGAAGGGGGGAGTTGAGTATATATATCTCGTATGTTTTTTTTTCTTTTTTCTCGTGGTGGTGGTGGTGGATGGGAAGGAGAGGGGAGGGGAGAGAGACAGGAGGGGAAGGGGGGGGAGGAGGGGAGAGACAGGAGGGGAAGGGGGGGAGGAGGGGAGGAGAGACAGGAGGGGAAAGGAGGGGGGGAGAGACAGGAAGGGATGGGGTGGAGGGAAAGGTAGGAGGTAGGGGAGGAGGGAAAGGTAGGAGGGGAGGGGGGGAGAGACAGGAAGGGATGAGGGAGGAAAGGTAGGAGGGGAGGGGAAAAGACAAGGAGGGGAAGCGTGGGGAGCATGTGAAGTAATTAGGATGAAAGGAAGCAAGGAAAAATGATAACAAAACAAAATAAATAAAACGGGTCTGAGAGACCTAAATTAATGGAGGTTGTTTTGTTTTGACTTCGATGGGGTCTGCGTGTGTAGAATCGCCTGTTGGCTAGTTTGGTAGAATTATGAGGAAATTTGGTATTTTGGTAAGTTTGTGAGAAGAGTATCTCCTCTGGTAGTTCGATAGTTTGGTAGAATTATGAGGTTATTTGGTAGTTTGG
>NW_020869437.1:180381-185381 GCF_003789085.1 Penaeus vannamei | reverse complement strand
ATGATAGTGAGGATAATAATGATAATAAAAATAATGATGATAATAAACATACAACAAAAACACACAAAGAAACACAAAAAAAAATAGAATTTAAAGCGAAACAAAAAACAAAAACAAAATTAAAATTTAAAGCGAAAAAACAAACACACGAAATACGAAACAACAAACAGGACATCAAACATGCAAATCCCCCCCCCTCTCCCCTCCCCCCCCCCCAAAAAAAAAAAAAAAAACATACAGCTACTGTCGCTTCACGTCACATCATTTCAAAGCAGAAAATGAAGATGAAGAAGAAGAAGAAGAATGAAGAAAAAAAGAGAGAGAGAAGTTATTGTTAGTTTCTTCAAGACGGTCAGTCAATCCTCTGCTTGAGATCTTGTGCTTTTGAAGTCGGTGTTCCTTTGAAGTGTCTGTTGGGGTGACGCACTGGTTGCTTTGGTAAGTGGTGGTTGGTAAGTGGTAGGTGGTAGGTCATAGGTGGTAAGTGGTAATAGTAAGTGGTAGGTTGTAGATGGTAGGTGGTAAGTGGTAAATAGTAAGTGGTAGGTTGTAGATGGTAAGTGGTAGGAGGTAGATGGTAAGTGGTAAATGGTAGGTGGTAAGTGGTAAGTGGTAGGTGGTAAGTGGTAGATAGTAAGTGGTAAGTTGTAGATGTTAAGTGGTAGGAATGGCTTATTATTTACTGAATTATTACTATCAATATTATTCTTATAACTGTTATTATATAGTGGTCGGTTGTTGTAGATACGTGGGTGTGTGGTAGATTGTAAGTGGTTGAGATGGTTGTTGTTGTGGTACGTGGCTGTGGTTGGTGGAAGACGGTTGTGGTGGTGATGCTTGGTGTCTAGTGATGGTGGAAGTGGTGGAAGGTGGTGTTGACAGATGGAAGTGGTCGTATGAGTCGCTGTGTAGATGGTGGTATAGGTATTACTAATAAATATCGTAGGTGTTGGAAATCTTTGTTGGTAGTGGTGACAATGGTGATGATTTTGGTGACGTTGGAAGTGGTCGATGTTGGCAGATGTTGTATCTTTTTGTTGGTAGCGTTAGAGGCGATGTTGTTAATGGTGGTAAACGGTTTGCGTGGTGTGGCGCAGGTTGTGGTAGGTGGCAGTGCATTTGTTATTATTGGTGTTGATGGCGCAGGTTGTGGTAGGTGGCAGTGCATTTGTTATTGGTGTTGATGGCGCAGGTTGTGGTAGGTGGCAGTGCATTTGTTATTGGTGTTGATGGCGCAGGTTGTGGTAGGTGTTATTGTATTTGTTATTATTGGTGTTGAACGTGGTGGCATGAATGGTGATGGCAGCAGTAGGTGTTTTCATTGATGGTGATAGGAGGTAGGGTTGTAGTGGTGAGGATGTGTAAGCTTGCTGTTGTACAGTTATAAGTGTTGTTAGAGTTAATGTTATTGATGGAGATGTTATTAACTGCGTTGTTGTAATAATTGATAGTGGTGGGGAAGGTGTTTTCAAATTGGTGGTGGTGATAAAGGTTATTGATGTTGTTATGTTGGTGGCGGTTGTGGTGCTGTTGGTGATGATCTTGTTGTTAGTGCCAATAAGTGATGCTGAAGGTATTGTTGTTCGTTATTTTGTTATTCGTGGTGGTTGTAGGTTCGTGTATATTGTCTGTGTGTATGTGTGTGTGTGTGTGTGTGTGTGTGTGGTGTGTGTGGTGTGTGTGTGTTGTGTGTGTGTGTGTGTGTGTGTGTGTGTGTGTGTGTGTGTGTGTGTGTGTAGTGTGTGTGTGGTGTGTGTGTGTGTGTGTGTGTGTGTGTGTGTGTGTGTGTGTGTGTGTGTGTGTGTGTGGTGTGTGTGTGTGTGTGTGTGTGTGTGTGTGTGTGTGTGTGTGTGTGTGTGTGTGTGTACGTACTCACCCGCTTATGCACATGTGTGTGTGTTAGGGCCGCCTATTTGTATGTGTTGGTGAGAGAGAGAGAGAGAGAGAGAGAGAGAGAGAGAGAGAGAGAGAGAGAGAGAGAGAGAGAGAGAGAGAGAGAGAGAGAGAGAGAGAGAGAGAGAGAGAGGAGAGAGAGAGAGAGAGAGAGAGAAAGCAGCGAGAAAGAGCGAGAGAGAGAGAGAGAGAGAGAGAGAGAGAGAGAGAGAGAGAGAGAGAGAGAGAGAGAGAGAGAGAGAGAGAGAGAGAGAGAGAGAGAGAGAGAGAGAGAGAGAGAGAGAGAAGAGAGAGAGAAAGAGAGAGAGAAAGAAAGAGCGAGAAAGAGAGAGAGAGAGAGAGAGAGAGAGAGAGAGCAGATAGACATAGAAATAGATAGATATAGAAAGAGACAAGCAGACAGAGAGAAGGAATTATAAAAAAGAAGAAAAAAATTCATTACATTTATCGACCATATTTACATGCAATAGGTAAGGTACATTTTTTTTCTTAACAATATAACAAGAACAGCTACAGCTCCACAAAAGCAATTATGTAAATTACAAGCAAAATAAACACTGTTGCAGCTCGCACCATAATCAACTTGGCCTACATAAGCAAAGTATTCTTAATCACTTGCTTTATGTTAATGAAATGAATAAAAAAAAAATAAAAAATAAAAAAAAGGAATTGAAGTAAAAAAAAAAAAAAATCCTCTTAACCCCTTTTTGTAATGAAGGATTTCAGAAGAAAAAATCCTTTTAACTTTCTTTGAAACTTGAAGGTGTATAAAAAAAGAAAATATATTTTTTCACCATATTTTAAACAAAGGTTTTTAGAGAAAAAAAAAATTCACCATCTTTGAAACGATTTTTTTTTTTAGGAAAATATCCATCTAAACTGAAACTTTTACTCATCTTTGAAAATTGAAGACAAAAATAAATTACGTTTTTCTTCTCAGATTAATGGATAAAAAACATCAAAGTTTCTCTATTCTTGTTTTATTATCATTATTGAAGACCTAGAATTCTATATTGAAAAATTCCCGTCTCTATCTATTGTTCATTGATTCATTTGTTATTTCTATTTTTATTATTATTATTTATTTATAATTTTAGGTCTCCATGATAATAATAATAATAATAATGATAATGATAATAATAACTAATAATAATAATAATGATTATTATTATATTATTATTATTATTATTATTATTATTATTATTATTATTATTATTATTATTATTATTATTATTATTATTATTATTATTATTATCAATAATATAATAATGATAATAATGACAATAATGATATAATAATATTGATAATATGAAATATATAATATGATAATTAATAATAATGATAATGATAATGATAATAATAATAATAATAATAATAATAATAATATAATAATAAAAAAGAAGAAGAAGAAGAAGAAGAAAAAGAAGAAGATTAAAAAGTGTTTTTCCTGAATCACCTTATAAGATCTTGTACTTCTAGACTAACTCAGATTTTCTCACTTTTTTCGCTGTATTTTCTTCGTTTCTTCATACATTACTATAACTTTATTATTACTACTACTACTATTTTATTATTATTAGTGTTATTTTTATTATTATTATTATATTATTATTATTATTATTATTATTATCATATTATTATTATTATTATTATTATTTATTATATTATCATTATCATTATTATTATTATTATTATTCATGGACTGAATATTTATGATTCTTAGATCCTACACACACAAAAAAAATATTTTACTCACTTTTTCCGACCTTTTACCAACTCGAAAATCCTTCTAGATCCTTAAATGGAAAATCCTTGACGTTTCGAAACCCTTTCTCGAATCCTTTTTTTTTGAGAATCCCCAATCCCTGAACCTCCTCGCTGAACCTAATCTACCAAATCCTCCCAATCTATCTACCGAAGGCATCTACTTTTCCATCGATCACGCCCCATTTCTGAGTCTCACCGCCCACCTCCACCCCCCCCCCCTCTTGTCCATCCACTCCCCCCCCCCGCCCCACTGATATCCGCCGTTGTTCAGACCTCAAAAAAAAAAAAAAAAAAAAAAAAAGTCCCGCCCACACGCCCACAGGCCCACCCACCCGTCCACACGCCCACACCCCGTCCGCCCACCAACAAGCCCGTCCGCCCATCCTCCCCAAACCTACCGCCGTGCTAAACAACTCCAGCAATACCTCCTTCATTATGAGGAGTCTGAGGAGTCCCAGAGGATGAAAATGAGGAGAGGCGGCGAACTTCCCTCATTAGCGATGTTGAGAGTGTCACCTTCGCTCGTGACCTTCCCGTCTAGGTTTCATTTCAACCGCTAGAGGTCAGGCCGACGCTTAAAGAGTGTTAAACACCGCCGCGAGAGGTCACTCGTGTTGAGCCCGGGGGATGCCAACCATTAATAAACAACGTGATTTATGGTTTCCTATTGAATGCCCAATCTCTTTCTCTTCTCTCGATCCATCTATTTATCTCTCCTTGTTTTGTTTTTTTCTCTCTCCCTGTTTTTCTTCGTCTGTCAGGCGTAATTCTAAACCGCGCTCGTTTGATAAAGAGGGTATTAAGCCGCACGTGCAAAAAAAAGAAGGAGGATAAAAAGAGAGTCAATAATTAAAACGTAAGCTCTCTTCGGCCATAATAGAGATCGCACAGCATGAGACTACGGGATCGCCTTAAGGATGCAAATTTTCTGGAACAATACTCGTGCATGTATAATCGTAGCCCCCGCGAGACGAGGGGGACAACGCCGACGGTTCCATAAGGCTGGAAACCCCTATCGAAAACCGAGGGAGAATGGTCCTTCATGCTCCTAGAGGCATAGCACCCTCTCGACCCGAAGGCCCCAATTGGCAACATTGTGCAAGTGATGAGGACGAGACGCGAGGTGAAGATTAATTGCTGGTGTAATTAACATAACAATATCGCGGAGGGGGTCGTCCTCCAGGGTTGAGGGAGAGAGTCGTCCTTCCATCGAGTGAGTGACACTTGAGTGACGGAGAGTGACCTCCCACATCCCCTCCTCCTCTTCCTCCCCTCGCCTTCTCGCCTCTTCTCCCCGCCTCTCTTGTCTCTTCTTTTCCACGTATTGCTGCTTTCTCTTT
>NW_020869437.1:162881-172881 GCF_003789085.1 Penaeus vannamei | reverse complement strand
TTTTTTTTTTTACACGACTGAGGTAGTCTTTTTTTCTATTTTGCTGTGATCTCCCTTTTTCTGTTCCTCTTTTCTCTCTCTTTATCTCTTCCTCTTCCCGTGCTCTTTTCATTTTAAATCTTCTTCGTTATCTTCCTTTTTCTCTCTTATCCTATATCCTCTCAGATATTTTTCCTTAGTCTCTTCTACTTTTCCTCTTCTCCCTTTCTCCCTTTCTCCCTTTCCGCAATCTTCCCCTTCCACCTTTATTCCCTTCTCTTCCTTTTTCTCCTTCCCTGCCTCCCCTTCCCCCTTTTTTACATCAATTCTCCATTCTCTCTTATCTTTCTCCTTGTCCCTCTCTCTTGCTACTCTTCTTCTTCCTTTCCCTTCTGTTCCTCCTCCTCCTGCTTTTCTCTCTCTCTACTCCTTCTTCCTCCTCTCCCTCTCTTCTTCTCCTCCTCCTCTTTTCCTCCTACCTTTCATCCTCCTCCTCCTCCTACTTTTTTTTCTCCTTTTTTCTTCTCCTCCTCTCTTTCTCCCCTTGCCTCTCCTTTTCCCTCTCCCTCCTCCTCATCTTTCCTCCTCCCACTCCTCCTCCTTTCCTTCCCTCCTCCCCCCCCTTTCCCTACCCTCCCCCTTCCTTCTCCTCTTTCCCTTTCCTTCTCTTTCTCCTCCTCCTCTTTCTCATCCTCTTCCTCTTCCTCTTCTCCTCCACCACTTAAGCTATCCTGGATTTGATTTGATTTTTATTTTTATTCTATTTTTTATTATTTTTTTATTTATCATTATTATCATTATCATTTTATTTTTGGAGCATTTTATTCAATTATTTACCCATTCTCACCGCTTACCATTTCATTTAAATGTTTGTTTATCTCATGTCAATTATCAATTATCTAGGCTTGTTTTGATCTATCACATGCTTGTTTATCAATTCATTCATTTTCTTTAATTATTTTTTAGATATTTCTATTTCACGTTTTCTGTCATTTCCGAATTTCTCTTTGTATGTTTCTTTTTCCTTCGATTTTCATCCTTAATTTGATAATTTTCAGTTAATTAAGTAGATAGAGAAATGTAATAATAAGGTATAAAACTGTATTCCTAAACCTTTCTTATTTTCATCTTCATCTATTTCATATCCTGTTTCATCTTAGTCTATTTCATATCCTATCTTTATCTTAATCTATTTCATATCCTATTTCTATCTTAATTTATTTCATATCCTAATTTTACCTTAATCTATTTTATATCCTATTTTTATCTTTATCTGTTTCATATTCTATTTCTATTTTGATTTATTTCATTTCTGTCTTATTCTATTTCCTATCCTATCTTTATCTCAATCTATTTCATATCCCATTTTTATTTTATCTATTTCGTATCCTATCTTTATCTTGATCTATCTCATATCCCTTTTTTATTTGATATATTTCGTATCCTATCTTTATCTTAATCTATTTCATATGATTCTAATGAAAACATCTGCTTATAATTACTATTTACTTCTCTATTACAAAACTAAATTTTATTTTGCACTGACAGTATGATTTATATTAATATTGCTTCATTATAAATCTAGTTTATATTCGCATCATAGTTCGCATGTGTGTGCGTGTGTGTGTGTGTGTGTGTGTGTGTGTGTGTGTGTGTGTGTGTGTGTGTGTGTGTGTGTGTGTGTGTGTGTGTGTGTGTGTGTGTGTGTGTGTGTGTGTGTGTGTGTGTGTGTGTGTGTGTGTGTGTGTGTGTGTGTGTGTGTGTGTGTGTGTGTGTGTGTGTGTGTGTGTGTGTGTGTGTGTGTGTGTGTGTGAGAGAGAGAGAGTGTGTGTGTGTGTGTATGTGTTAATGTGCATGTGTGTAAGCGTACAACCACGTGTGTGCGTCCATGTACGTGTGCTAATGTGTGCGTGTGAAAGTATGTGCGTGATGATATTTTTCTTCATCATTGTCTTTTGACCCATAATTCTTAGTTCAAAAACCCACGGCGACGCGAGTGTGAGCGAAGGATGTGATGTAGTTTCGTATTAAAGAAATTCATCATTTAAGATAGGTTCACTCAACCTCCCTCCCCCCCCTCTCCCTCACTCCCTCCTCTTCTTCACTCCCTCCCTCCCTTCTCCTCATCCCCTCCCCTCCTCTCTCCCTCCTCCCTCACTCCCTCCCCCCCTTTTCTCTCCCTTCCCCCCTCTCTCTGCCTCACTCCTCATCTCCCCCCCTTCCCCACTCCCTCCTCCCCCTCCCTCACTCCCCCTCCTCTCTCTCCTCCTCTCCCTCCCTCCTCCCTCCCTCTCCTCACTCCTTCCCCCCTCCCTCTCCTCCCTCCCTTCTCCCTCTCATCTCCCTCCCCTTCCCTCACTTCCTCCCCCCTCTCCCTCACTCCCCCTCCTCTCCCTCACTCCGTCACCCTCACTCCTCCCCCTCTCCTCACTCCCTTCCCCCCTCCTCCCTCCTCCCTTCCCCCTCCCTCTCTCTCCCTCACTCCCTCCCTTCCCTCTCCCTACTCCTCCCTCCCCTCTCCTCCTCCTCCTCTCCCTCCCCTCCCCCCTTCTCTCTCCCTCCTCTCCCCTCCTCTCTCCTCATTCCTCATTCCCTCCTCTCTCCTCCTCTCCCCCCTCTCTCACTCTCCTCCTCCCCTCCTCTCTCCCCTTCCTCCCTCTCCTCTCTCCCTCCTCTCCCCCCTCTCCTCACTCCTTCCCCACTTCTCTCTCCCTCCTCTCCCCCCACCCCCCTTTATCAAAACTTACTTTTGCTTCGTATCTTCGTATCTTCTCTCTCACTATATATATCTTTAGTTTCTCTTTTAACTCTTTTTTCTCTCTTTCTTGCTTGTCTGTCTATCTATGTCTTCTTCCCCTCTTTCTTTGTCTCTTCGCCTCTCTCTCTCTTTCTCTCTTTCTTCCCTCTATCTCTGCTTTCTCTCTTCTCTCTTTCTCCCTCTCTCTCTCTTCTATCTATCTCTGTTTTCTCTCTCTTCTCTCTTTCTCTCTCCCTCTCTCCTCTGTCTCTCTCTCCTCTCCTCTCCCCTCCCCCTACCCTCCCTCTCCTCCCTCTCCTCCTCTCTCCCCCTTCCCCTCCCTCCCTCCCTCTCCCCTCCCTTCCCTCTCCCCTCCCTCCCCTCCTCCCCCTCCCTCTCCCCTCCCCCTCCCTCACCCTCTCCCTCCCCTCTCCCTCTCCCCTTTCCCCTCCTCCTCCCTCTCCTCTCACTCTCCCTCCCCTACGCCCTCTCTATCCCTCCCTCTCCCTCCCTCTCCCTCTCTCTCCCTCCCCTCTCTCTCTCCCTCTCCTCTCCCTCCCCCTCCCCCTCCCTCTCCTTTCCTCCCTCTCCCTCTCCCCCTCTCTTTCCCTCTCCCTCTCCTCCCCTCCCCCTCACCCTCCCTCCCCCTCTCTCCCTCCCTCTCCCCCTCCCCCTCTCTCTCCCTCTCTCCCTCTTCCCCTCCCTCCCCTTTCCCTCACCCTCTCCCTCCCCATCCCCTCCCCTCCCCCCCTCTCCCTCTCCCTCTCCCCTCTCTCTCTCTCTCGCAACGAATTCGTCAGACAAAAAGTTCGCTCGAAAATCTCAGACTCTGAATCACTCTTTAAACCGGTTGGTCTTTTTTATGCGAATAAGGATATAATGGAGTTTATTAGAATTCTTATCGCTGCCTGATTATCACCTTTAGCGATATCAACACTTGTTTATGCGTTGCTGATTTCACTCTCTCTTTCTTCATTTCTCTCTTTCTCTCTGTGTGTCTCTCTCTTTATTTCGTTCTTTCACTTTCTTTGTTTATTTATTTATTTCTCTTTCTCTCTCTCTTTTTTTTTTTTCTCTCTCACTCTTTCTCTCCTCTCTCTCTCTCTCTCTCTCTCTCTCTCTTCTCTCTCTCTCTCTCTCTCTCTCTCTCTCTTCTCTCTCTCTCTCTCTCTCATCTCTCTCTCTCACTCTCTTCTCTATCTATCTCTTTCTCTTTCTCTCATTTGTTTATGTTCCGCTGAATTCTCTCTCTCTCTCTCTCTCTCTCTCTCTCTCTCTCTCTCTCTCTCTCTCTCTCTCTCTCTCTCTCTCTCTCTCTCTCTCTCTCTATATATATATATATATATATATTATATATATATATATATATATATAATATATATATATATATCTGTGCGTGTACGTGCGTCTTCTCTGGTAATTGCGTTGCTGTAAATCTACACACACACACGCACGCACACATTCATACACACGCTCACATAAACACACGGACATACTACGACACACACATGTGCATACCTGTATATATGTATGTGTATATGTATATATACATATATATATATATATATATATATATATATATATGTATGTATATATGTATAATATAATATATATATATATATATATATATATATATATATATTATGTGCATGTTTATATGTATGTATGTGTGTGTGATTATAAATGTGTACATACCTTTGACTATATATCCACCTATATATTTACATATCTATGTACCTCTCACACACATACATATATGCAGTTATATATATATATATATATATATATATATATATATAATATATATATATATATATAATGAGAGAGAGAGAGAGAGAGAGAGAGAGAGAGAGAGAGAGAGAAGAGAGAGAGGAGATGGGGAGAGAAAGAAAGAGGGAGAGAGAGAGAGAGAGAGAGAGAAGAGAGAAAGAGAGAAAAGAGAGAGAGAGAGAGAGAGAGAGAGAGAGAGAGGAGAGAGAGAGAGAAGAGAGAGAGAGAGAGAGAGGAGAGAGAGAGAGAGAGAGAGAGAGAGGAGAGAGAGAAAAGAAAGAAGAAAGAAGAAAGAAATAGAAGAAGAGAGAGAGAGAGAGGGGGGGGAGGAGAGGGGAGAGAGAAGAAAAAAGAGAGAGTCAGAAATGATCATTACCTATGGCCTCTGTGGGTCATAAGTGGCCATAGATCTGCTCCTCGAAGAGTCATGATTCACGAGTTTTGTTTCGAAGCAGTCTCTCCCGCAATCGACTCCGAGGCTTCGATTCGCAAACTGCCATTCCCTCGTGTTGCGGTCCGCTTTGCAGTGGCGCTAGGGAGTATCCAAGACAAAAGCTTTTAAAGGGAGATTATGAAAGACCAGCTGTTCTCCTTGCAGCTGGTCTACCGCCCCACCCCCCCCTACCACCTGAGTATCCAAGAAACACCGTTAAGGAAGATATGAAGACAGCTGTTCTCCCTGCAGCTGGCGCCCACCACTAACCTAGAGTATCCAGAGAAAACCGTTTAAAGGGAAGATAATGAAAGACCAGCTGTTCTCCCTGCAGCTGGTCCTTACCCCCCCCACACAGAACCACCACTAGAGTATCCAAGGTACAAAACCTTTTAAAGGGAAGATATGAAAGACGCAGCTGTTCTCTCCTGCAGGCTGGCCTTTCCTCCCCCGCCCCCACTCCACCGAAGAGTATGCCAAAGACAAAAGCCGTTTAAAGGGAAAATATGGAATACCGAGCTGTTCTCTCTTGCAGCTGGTCCTACCCCCTGTCCTACCAATTCCCCCCACCGTCCCCCCCCCCCGACTACCACCTAGAGTATCCAAAACCAAACGGCCGTTTTAAAGGAAATGAAGAGCAGTTGGTTTCTCCCTGGCGCTGGACCCCCCCCTCAGACTACCCGACCTCAGAGTGATCCAAGACAAAGCTTTTAAAGGGAAGAGTTGGAGGAAGTAACCAGTCTGGTTCTCTCCTCCAGCTGACCCCCCGCACCCCACTACCACCTAGAGTATCGCAAGACACGGTCTGTTTAAGGAAGGATATGGAAGACCGCAGCTGTGTCTCCGCTGCACGCTGGTCCCTTCCACCGGGCCACCATACCACCTTCCCCCACCTGTCCGCCTCCGCCTAGCCACCTTCCCCACCTTCCCCTCCTACCACTTCCCCCGCTACCACTTCCGCCCCGACCTTCCCCCCTACACCACGCTTCTCCCCCTTACCTACCTTCCGCCCCACTTCCCCCCCTAACACTTCCCCCCACCTTCCCCCCCTACCACTTCGCGGCCCGTACCACCTTCCCCCACCTTCCCCCCTACCGACCTTCCCCCCCCAACTACCACCTTCTCGCCCCCTACCATCCTTCCCCCCACCTTCCCCCCTACCGCACCCTCCCACCTTCCCCTACCACCTTCCCCCCCCTACGACTTCCCCCCATACACCTTCCCCCCCTCCGCCCTACCACTTCCCGCCACCTTCCCCCCCTACCACTTCCCCCCTACCACCGTGTCCCCACCCCCTACCACCTTCCCCCCACCTTCCCCCCCCTCCCGCACATCTCTTACGTAATCTAAAGGATGGACAAGAATCCCCGTGCATCTGGCGCAGTGGCTGTTGGCAAGGAGGTGATCGATGAATGGATCTTCCAGGATTCCAGTTCCGGGTTTCTCCCATAGGATTTGCTCCCTTTTTTGTTTATTTAGGTATTCATTCAACTACTAGAAACTCAACAATATAATGGTCTTATATGTGTATTATATATGTAGTGTGTGTGTGGTGTGTCTGGTGTGTATGTGTGTGTGTTTTATTTATTTATTCGCAGGTTTTAAATATTGTGTGTGTGTGTGTGTGGTTGGTGTGTGTGTTTGTGTGTGTGTGTGTGTGTGTGTGTGTGTTGTGTGTGTGTGTGTGTGTGTGTGTGCGTCGTGTGTGTGCGTGTGTGTGTGTGTATTTGTATACATTGTACACACAAACACGCATATATGTGTGTGTGTGCTGTCAGAAAGAGACCAAGACAGAAAGAGATTTAAATGGAAATGCAAACAAAAAGCCTAATGATAATGATAAGATAGATAAAAGGTAGATTGACAGACAAACAGTTTGAACTACAGAAAAGAAAGAGAGAGAGAGATACATATGCAGTACAAATCTACGAACATACAATTTCATTATGCTGCTTCCCATCTACTGGTCGGTCTATCTGATAGACAAGGGGAGTAAAAATGATAGATTGAATGATATACAGATGGTTGAGGACATAGATGGAGAAGAGTGGGGGCTGAGAAGAGAATAAATATATAGAGGCAGATAGGTACTCCGGTGGGAATCTGTATGCAAAATACCTCCCTATGAATTCATTAAGCTTGTTTGTTGTCATGGGAGCCAAATCTATTTCAGTGGCTCCTCCTCTCTTCTCGTGATTGTATGGCATTGTCCGCCAACAATCAGAAAATCAATACAACGACTTACTAGGGTAGAAAAAAAAGGAAAAAAAAAGAAAAAGAAAAAAGTAGAGAGAGAATCACATTCGCTCTTTCACAGAAGTCTTTTCTCATTGCTTCGAGGTCATCGAGGAAGGATACGACTGCATGAAAAGATGAGTGATGGACATTTATACACCCAATAATACCTTGTAGGCTTTAGCATAGAACGGCCGGGGTTTTAACAGCAACGGTCCCTGGAGTAACAAAGGGAGAGGGAGGGGAGGGGAGGGAGGGGGGCGAGGGGAGGGGGAGGGGGACGAGGGAGGGGGAGGGGGAAGGTAGGAGACCCAGGGGGATTATCGCAAACTTTACGAAACCGGTCGTGGAGGATATAACGAACCACGGGACTGTCAGCCAATGTCACAGGGGAAAATACGTAGGGTTGGAAGGCTGAACTACTAACGCTGTTTTATAGGCTGTAAAGGCATATAGAAGGTGAATGCCAGACTGACAGCGAGCCGCCATATTGGATTGATCATCAGGCCTACCAACTTTCACCTTCACAAAAAATAAGAAAAAACGGCAATACAAACAAAACATTCTACAAGGAAAGACGACTTCGCAAAAGTTTATTTACGTTACGATCTAATATGATATAGAAAAGTAGACGATACAAGACACGGATATGTATGCATGGAGGTTCAAGACCGTAATAATCTACTTGTTATTATGGTACAAAAGAGTATGGTCATCAGGGTTGCCAACATTAACGCAATGCAAGGACCGAACTGAAAATAAAAAATATTCGACCTCAATTTTATTAACAAGACACACGAGAAGAAGACAAAAGGTAAATAAATACGTATGTGATGATGATACTAATAATTGAAATCTTAATGAAACACAAAAATGATAAAATATTGTGGATGATAATGATTGTATAAAGATAATGCTTATGATTACTGATTTATATTACAAGATTCACGAGAAGAAGACAAAAGGTAAATAAATACGTATGTGATGATATATACTTGGAATCTTAATGAAACACAAAAATGATAATGTTGTGGATGATAATGATTGTATAAAGATAATGCTTATGAATTACTGAATTATATTACACAGAGAACACACGAGAAGAAGACAAAAGGTAAATAAATACATATGTGATGATGATACTAATAATTGAAATCTTAATGAAACACAGATATGATCAATGTTGTGGATGATAATGATTGTATAAGATATACTTATGATTACTTGAATTATATTACAGATTCACGAGAAGAAGACAAAAGGGTAATAAATACATATGTGATGATGAAACTAATAATTGAATCTTAATGAAACACAGATATGATACAATGTTGTGGATGATAATGATAATGATTGTATAAAGATAATGCTTATGATTACTGATTTATATTACAAGATTCACGAGAAGAAGACAAAAGGTAAATAAATACGTATGTGATGATGATACTAATAATTGAAATCTTAATGAAACACAAAAATGATACAATGTTGTGGATGATAATGATATATAAAGATATGCTTATGATTACTGATTATATATACAAGATTCATGAGGAGACAAAAGGTAAATAAATACGTATGTGATGATAATGCTAATAATGGAAATCTCAGTAAAACACAAATATGATACAATGTTATGGATGGTAATGATAATATAAAGATAATTATTAAGATTATATTGATGGTACTATAGCTACTATTATTACTACAATAACATCTACTTTTCCTACTGTTGCTGCTGCTTCAGAGGATAATAATGAAATTATAATATAATAATAATATAATAATAATAATAATGAAATAAATATCAGTAGTACAAATAGTAATAATAATAATAATAATAATAATGATAATCATCATGGTAATATTTACCATCATGATAAAAATCATATACTAGTCTTAATAACAGTCATAATTATAATAACAATAACAATAATGAAAATAGTGATGGTATTGATAATAATAGTGATAATAATGATAATAATAATAATATCATTATAAATGATAATAATAATAATGAATCGACGAAGAAGAATGATAATAATGATGGTAAAGCTGATGATATTAATGATAAGGATAATAATAACAATCCTGATGTTGAAAATGATAACAACAATAGTTATAAAAAGAACAATCATGATAATGATAAAGATGCAAATATAAAAGAGAATGACAAAAAGAATGATGACATTGATGATGATAATATAATGATGATGTAATGATGATACTAACGATAATAACCATACTAATGATAATAACAATAACAATGATAAAAAAATGACATCAATAATAACAATAGTATTAATATCAATATTAATAAAGATAACTAGAAGCAGTCAGAGAGCGCATACCTCCGCCAAGGCAATCCAATAATAATGATACTAATAATGATAATAATTCATGCGCCAAAAAAATCAAGTTATCCTTATCTCACAACGCTAATGAATCCTTTAATTAGAAAAAAAATCCTGAATTCATATTATGATCCGAATCACCACCAAAATTTAATGAATAAGACACACCCTATGGTAAAAATTTCCTGTTCATAACTTTTTTTAAAGTTATCTTGCTTATCGACGAACAAATAAACAAACAATAGTAATGATGATGATTATGATAATAATGATAATAATGATGATAATAATTATGATAATAATTATAATGACAGTGATAATAATAGACATGATAATGATAATGATTATGATATTCACAATAATAATAGATGATAATAGTAATGATAATAATAATGATAATAATGATAATAACCGGATAATAAATAATATAATAATAATAATAATAATGATTAATAATAATAATAGTAGTAGTAGTAGTAGCAGTAGTAGAAG
>NW_020869437.1:150381-152881 GCF_003789085.1 Penaeus vannamei | reverse complement strand
ATAATGACAACAATAATAATGGTACTGCTATCGCGACTACTGCTAATGATAATAATAGCACTAATGATATTAATAATAACAAGGATAATAGTGATAATGGTAATAATAATAATAATAATAATAATAATAATGGTTATCATCATACAATCATTAAAAAGCTAACAATTATGATAATAAGAATTAAAATAAGCTAAGAAATAAAACATGACAGATAATCATGATTACAGTTGCCATGATAATATCACAAAACGATAACCTTAATTATATAATTCACCATGTTAATAACAACAAAATGATTAGAACTAATGATGACAATAACAATACTAATAAACTTTAAATCAGTTATAGCAACCCTAGAAGAGTTAGCAAACGAGATGATGATTATGATAAAAAGGCGAAAATAATAACAAATATGAATGAGATATTCACAATAATCGAACGAACAGCTGCTGATAATGACAATAGAAATAATAACGATAATGATGGTGATAGTGATTATAGTAACGATGATAATGATGATAATGATGATGATTGCAATCCTACCGTTGCTGCCGGAAATAGTGATAATGATAATCATTATAGTGATAATAATGATAACAACTATGATGATGATAGTATTTAATGATGATACTACTATTACTATATATGATAATAATAATACTGATAATAATGAGATTTTTTCTGAAATAAGAATAATTGTATTTATAATAATAGTAATGATGATGATAATAATAATAATAATAATAATAATGATAATAAGGATAATAATAATAATAGTAATAATAATGATAATTAAGAAATATAAAAAAATAATGATAACAATAACAACAACAACAATATTAAACCTATCCCAACTACCCAAAACAATTAAAAACAAACACCAACCACTCTCCAACAACAACAACCCACAACAAACAACCAAATAACAAGAAAACAAGACCAACAGCAGCAAAATACTCGAGATAATTGCATTCATTGAACAAGTGAGAAGATCATAAAGGTATTTTAAATCACGGAGAAGTTTATTTTCTCTCGCTTGACTCCCTAATTATGCTTCAGTTGGGAGAGATATCGCTGTGATAAATATTGGGTTGCTTAGGAGAGCAAAAAGGGAAAAAAGAGGGAGGGAGGGAGGGAGGAAGGGAGGGAGGGAGGGGGGAGGAAGGGAGGGGGGGGAGAGGAGGGAGGGAGAGAGAGAGAGGGAGGAGGAGAGAGTGGAAGAGAGAAAGAGAGAGAGAGAGAGGAAGAGAGAGAGAGAGAGAGAGAGAGAGAGAGAGAGAGAGAGGAGAAGAGAGAGAGAGAGAGAGAAAGAGAGAGAGTTAAAAAAAAAAAAAAAAAAAAAAAAAAAAAAAAAAAAAAAAAAAAAAAAAAAAGTGCAAACTAGTTCATGAGTTTAAAATAACCTGTTTGTGTGGTCGCCTTCGGTAATGTTCTTTTTTCTGCTTTTTTCCTATTCTATTCTTCTTGTTTATTCATTTATCTGATTTAATTTTATTTACTTATTATTATTATTATTATTTATGTATCTTATTTCTTTGTTATCTTTATTTATATTCATTCATTTATTTTTGTCTATTTTTTTTTTTTTTTTTTTTTTTTTTTTGCGTATGTCTTCTTCTTCTATTTCATATATGGTCATGTTCTTTTTCTTTCTTCTTTTATTCTCTTTCTTTATTTTCATTTGGTTTCTTTTAAGGACTTTTTTTCTTGTTTTCTTTTTCTCTTTTTTTCTCTTCATTCCTCGTGTCTTTTTTCCTTGTTTTCTTGATGTTTTTCTTTATCTATTCATTCGTTATTTTCGAGATTGTCGTGTTATTTCCGTTTTTTTATTATTATCTATTCGATTTTCTTTTGTTTCCTTTTTCTTTATTTGTTTTTCTTTTCATTCCTCGTTTCTCCTTTTCCTTTTTTTCTTATGATTCTCTTTATCTATTCATTCGTTATTTTCGAGATTGTCTTGTTATTTCCGTGTTAATTATTATTATTACTTATTCTTATTTATTCGGTGTTTCTTCTTCTTCTCTCCGTCTTTTATACTTTTTATGTGGAGTTGCTTCTGCATATTTCTTTTTCTTTTTATCATTTCTTCCCTCCTTCATTTGGTAATATTACTGCTTCTTCTCTTTCATTTCTTCATATTCTTTTCTATTTCATATAAATCATCTGCTCTTTTTTATTTTTCCCTTATCTCTTTCCTTTTTTCCATTTGTTTTCTTATCTTTATCATTCGCCTCTCTATTCCTTCTTTATCTCACCTTTTTTCATCTTCCATATTTCTTCTTCTTCCTTCTATTTCTTTCTTTTTCTTATTTTCTCTACTCTCATTTATCTTTTCATGAGATACTTTTTATCATTTCTTCCCTCCTTCATTTGGTTATATTACTGCTTCTTCTTTTATTTATTCCTATTCTTTTTTATATATTTTATTTTTGTTTTCTTATCGTTATCAATATCATCATTTCACCTTTTTCTATCTTTCATATTCGTTAATCTTCCTTCT
>NW_020869437.1:140381-142881 GCF_003789085.1 Penaeus vannamei | reverse complement strand
TTATTATTAGCATAATCATTATTATTATTATTATTATTACTGTTGTTGTTGTTGTTGTTGTTGCTGTTGTTATTAATACTCTTAAAATTATAATCATTATCATCATAATCATCATCATCGTTATCATTATTATCATTTTTGTTGTTGATGCTGTTATTGTTGTTGTTAACATCATTATATACATAATCATTATCATCAACATCATTATCATTATCATCATTGTTATCATAAGTATAATTATTATATTCTATCATTGTCATTTCCATCATTATATTATCATTATTTTTATCATTATCATTATAATCTTTTATCACAATAATTACTATCCCTTTTATCGTTATCATTACTCTTATCAATACTCTTGTCATTTCCTCGTTATCATAATATTGATAATTCGTGTTATTATAATTGATATTGCAATTGCTATTATTATCATTTTCAGTGTTATTATCATCATCACTGTTATCAGTGCTATATCATCATTATCTTAATTATCATTATCAACATTCTTATCATTATCAACATTATCATTATTCTTTTATCATTATTTTCATTATTGTTGTTATTATTATCATTATCATTAATACTACTACAATTACTAATATCATTATTATCATTATAATTACTCTTATTATTATTATTGTTACCAATAGAATCATTCTTGTTATCACCACTTTTACTACTGTTACTATTATCACATTTATTATTTTTAATGTTCTCATTACTATTATTTCATTATCAACATTATCATCATCATCATCATCATCATCATCATCATTATTACAACTGCCATTATTATCACCCCTATTCGTATTAATATTGACATTGATATTGCTATCATTATCACTGTAATTGCTGCTGTTATTGTTATCATCATTATCATTATCAACAAAAGCATCATCATTATTAATCATAATATCATTATTGGCGTTGCTAGATATTTTGGAACACGGGAATCTAGGATAGAGAGAGTGATGTGAGTGAGAGAGAGAGAAGAGAGAGAGAGAGAGAGAGAGATGAGAGAGAGAGAGAGAGAGAGAGAGAGGAGAGAGAGGAGAGAGAGAGAGAGAGAGAGAGAGAGAGAGAGAGAGGAGAGGAGAGAGAGAGAGAGAAGAGAGAGAGAGAGAGAGAGAGAGAGAGAGAAAGAAAGAAAAAAAAGATAATGAAATAAGGAAAAAATAATATTCGCTTTTTTTTAAATCGTATGAATATATCTATACGAAACATTTAAACATAAACGGCATAAAGAAATAAGATAACAGTCTTTCACATTAAGAAAAAAATCATTTAGCAACTTTTCTATTTATTTTTTTCGTCTCTAGGCAGGTGTCAATTACCCCCTCCCCCCACCCCCACCCCCCCCCCAACCCTTCCATCAGGGGGTCGGAAGACGGAGAAAAAATTATCACGCCCCCCCCCCCCCCCCCCTGCCACCTGTCTCTCCCTCGTGGACAACGTCATTGAGTACTTTTATCAAGTTATCTTTCTTGCTATCATTCTTATCTCTATTGGTATTATGGATTATCATTATTAGCATTACTGTTATTATAGCTATTATCATTATCGTCATAATAATAATAACTTAGATTATCACCATCATTATTTATCTTATTTATCTTACTATGATTATTATCAGTTTTTATCATTAATATCATTATCAATGTGATTACTATTATTATTATTATTATAGTATAAAATCATATTCATTAATATCATTTCCACCATAATAGATATCATTTTTATCTTCATTTTAGTCATATTTTTTCATAGTTATCCCTCTTAATATCATTATAATCGTTATCATCATCATTACCATTATCACTGTTACTATCATCTATCATTATTAAATTTATCTTTTACTTTCCTTTTGGTAATTTTTCTCCTGATCTTTATTTTTTTCTTTTCATTCACGTATACTATATCCAAATTATTATCAGTAATACTGTTATTATTGTCTTAGTACTCGCAACTAATGATGCTGCAACAACCATTGGTAATTCTTTAATTACTATTTATAGAAGTGGCATCCCTTAAGCTATATTACTGATATTTTCCTCATTATCATCAATGTATTGATCATAATGCTATGGCTATAATTTTTCCTTTCTCTTTTTCTTTCTTTTTATGTACCTTATTTTCTATATCAATTTAACTTGGTATACTTCTGTTTACTTGCTTTTCAGTTTGGTATATAACATACCATCTCAATTCTGTCCCCCTTCCCCCCCCCCTCTCTCTCTCTCTCTCTCTCTCTCTCTCTCTCTCTCTCTCTTTCTCTCTCTCTCTCTCTCTCTCTCTCTCTCTCTCTCTCTCACCTCTTATCACTTCTCCATTGTTATATTTCTTGTTTGACTGAACAAGATCACAGAATTAATAGCATTCTTAAATATATCGCTTGTCATTACTTCATGACACTAGTTAATGCTAGCAAACACCTCTAAGCGATACACAGCAGCTCAAACACGAGAAAAATATTAATTTCTTGCAAATATGCCTTCAA
>NW_020869437.1:127881-132881 GCF_003789085.1 Penaeus vannamei | reverse complement strand
ATATATATATATATATATATATATGTATATATACATAATATAAATACATGTATATACTTACATATACATACATACTCGTACATAAACATACATATATATATTTTATGTATGTGTGTGTGTTGTGTTTTATATATATGTATATAAATGATGTATACATTTTTATATTCTTGTGTGATTATATGTACCCATAGTAATATGTATGAAGGCATACATGTAACTATGCATACACAGATATACACGTGCGCATATACCTGTGTATTTTTGCATCCATCTTTATATATGCATGTAACGTACCCCCAATTCACCCATGTTTCCAAAATACAGTTCATAATTACCCGTAAAATATTAGTATTTCTAACATGGCATCGCATCACTATAATTGCCAAAACTACCACAATTAGCATCATCAGGCTAGTAGCACCACAAAACGCGCCGATTTATCACTTGCCGCTACCATTGCTGGCTACCATAACCATGGCTCTTGTCTTTTTCACATTACCATAGGAATGCCTTTACTACCACTCATACTAACTACCATTACCATAATCATTATCGTTATTGTTAGTAGTTTTCTATTAAAAACTATGTCAATATTTATTACTTTGTAGTTTATTAAGAAATATAGTGTCACTTTGATTTACCATGCACCATACTGGTTACTAGGACTGTTTTTTGCGAGTCACTATATATAACTCACTACTCATCACAGCCATGAATAATATTTTTACTATTTCAGCTACCACGCAAAGTACTCTCTCACCATACTGTTCACTATACCCACTATATTATTAATTACACCCACAAACATTAATATAAATTCACAATTACTGATTGTATACACTGGCAAACACACTCACCATACTCACTACAGTGTCAGCACCATATCTCATCACAGACCTCACCATCACCATAACAGCCCTCCCCCCTTAGACACACCCATTCCATTGGCACGTAGCAATATACCTCACCATACCCGCCACCCAACACTTCCGCAACCACCATCATTTACCATTATACCTCACCATACCTACCACCATCACCATAACCCCTACCCAACACACCACCATTCACCATCACCCTTCACCTACAACCCAACAATACCACAACACAGCACCACTTAAGACCATCATTCACTATACCCTTCAACACCATCCTCTCACCATAATCACCACCAGCACTATATCCACTCACCCAACACCCCCATAACCACCGCTTCAACACCACCTTTTCCCACAACCGCAGCTTCAACACCTCACCACAGCCACGGCTTCAACACCACCGCCGCCTTCCCACAACCACAGCTTCAACACCTCACCACAGCCACGTCTTCAACACCACTTCCAAACCCCACAGCATGAACACCACAACCACGGCTTCATTATACCCTAAACACCAAAACACGGCTTAAACACCACCTCCCCACAACCATAGTTTCAGCACCACAACCATGGCTTCAACACCACCCCCTCCGCACCCAAACCACAGCATCAACACCACCCCCTCCCACCCAAACCACAGCATCACCACCACCCCCTCCCATCCAACCACAAACATGAACACCACCCCCCCCACCCTCACCAAACCACAGCATCAACACCACCACCCATCCCCACCCAAACCACCAAATCAACCCCCACCCCCCCACCCCCCATCCCAAACCACAGCATCCCCCACCCCCTCCCACCAAAACCACAGCATCACCACCAACCAAACCACCCCCACAACCACCACCGCCCACCACCCACCGGCGCCACCCACCGCCGCAGCTTAACTTAAAACTAACCCAACCATTTAACTTACAGCAAAATGACCGCTATGAATGTAATGGCCTCCCGAGTGAGCTTCTTCCCTGACAAATAACTCGCCGGACTGTATCATTTTCCCCGCCTGTTTCGCTCGCTTCACCCCGGGTTTAAATAACAATAACGAGCGAGGGTGGGAGGGGTTGGAGAGGGGGGGGTGGGGGAGGGAGAGGGGGTGAGGGTTTGGGAGGGATGGGGAGGGAGGATGGGTTGGGAGAGGGAGGGTGAGGAGGGATGGGGATGGGTGTGTGGGAGGGAGGAGAAGGGTGGGGTGGGGTGGGAGGGAGAGGGGGTGGGAGGAGGGAAGGTTGGAGGGATGGGGAGAGGAAGGAAGGGTGGTGGGGTGGTGGATGGATGGGGAGTGGGAGGTAAGGGAGGGAATGGGATGTGGGTGGATAGAAGTGAGAAGGAAGATGGGGTTAGGGAATGGATAGGTGGAAGAGGGAGAAGAGAAGAGAGGAGGAGGATAACTGGGTAGGTGGGGATGGGAAAAGAGGAAGAGAGAGAATGGGTGAGAGAAAAATGGTGGAGGATGCGTTAGCTTGGCTGGGTGAAGAGAGGAGGAGAAGGAGAAGGAATATGAGGAAGAAAGGAAGAATGAGAAGGATTAGTAAGGAAGGGATGATGAGAGGAAGGGAGGAAGAGGAAAAAGGAAAAATATTACGATAAGGGTTAAGGTAGAAGGAAGAGGAAGAAGAAAAATATAGAGAAAAGTAGAAAAGGAGGATGAATGATAAAGCGAGATATCGCCCAAGGAAAGAGCGTAGAGGAAAGAGGAAAGAAGAAAGATAAATAGAGAAGAAGAAAGAAGGAAGAGAGAAGGCTAATAGGATGAATGATGAAGCAAGAGAGATAGCCCAAGGGAGGAGCGTAGAAGGAAGGGGAAAGAAGAAAGATAAAGAGAGAAGAAGGAAAGGAAAAGAAGAAAGATAAAGAGAGAAGAAGAAAGGAGAAGAAAGATAAAGAGAGAAGGAGGAATGGAAAGAAGAAAGATAAAAGAGCGTAGAAGGAAATGAAAAGAAGAAAGACAGAGAGAAAAAGGAAAGGAAAAGAAAAAAGATAAAGACAGAAGAAGGAAGAAGGATCAAAGAAGGTTAAGAGGATGAGTGATGAAGCAAGGAGAGAGCGCAAGGGAAGAACGTAGAAGAAAGGAGAAAATTAAAGATAAAAGAGAGAAGAAAAAAGATAAAGAGAAGAGAAGGAAGAGGAAGAAGTAAGATAAAAGATAGAAGAAGGAAGAGGGAACAAAGAGGGCTAAGAGGATGAGTGATGAAGCAAGGAGATAGCGCAAGGGAAGAACGTAGAAGGAAGATAAAAAGAGAAGAAGGAAAGGGAAGAAGAAAAATAAAGAGAGTAAGAAAGAAGAAGGAACAGAGGGCTAAGAGGATGAAAAGAAAGATAAAAAAAGATAAAAGAGAGAAGAAGAAAGACAAAAGAGAGAAGAAAGAGAGATAAAGATAGAAGAAAGAATAAGGAACAGAGGGCTAAGAGGATGAAAAGAAAGATAAAAAAAGATAAAAGAAAGAAGAAGAAAGACAAAAGAGAGAAGAAAGAAAGAGAGATAAAGATAGAAGAAGGAAGAAGGAACAGAGGGCTAAGAGGATGAGTGATGAAGCAAGGAGAGAGCGCAAGGGAAGAACGTATAAGAAATGAGAAAAAGAAAGATAAAAGAGAGAAGAAGAAAGACAAAAGAGAGAAGAAAGAAAGGGAAAGAATAAAGATAAAGAGAAGAAGAAAGAGAAAAGAGAAAAGAAAGACAAAAGAGAGAAGAAAGAAAGAGATAAAGATAGAAGAAGGAAGAAGGAACAGAGGGCTAAGAGGATGAGTGATGAAGCAAGGAGAGAGCGCAAGGGATGAGCTCATCTTCTGACGAGTGAAGACAAGCTGGTTAATAATTTTCTCGCTTTCGTCAAAGTCCTTGAAGACAACGGAGGACTCAAGGAAGACAAGGAAGATGGATTCAAGACATTTTTCTTCCTTGATCATTTCTTAAAGAATTGTTCCGACTCTCCGCATCGATAGCTTCTACGGAGAGTTTTTTTTTTTTTTTTTGCGTGGCGATGGAAATCTGTAGGAAAGAATATTGATGATCTATTTTTTTTTTTTTTTTTTTTTTTTTTTTTTTTTTTTTTTTTTTTTTTTTAAGAGCCACACCTCAGTTCTCAACCGGATATCGGGGCTGTGTAGCACCTGCATGGCGGCGACCTTCTAGAAGCTAGAACTAAGAGCAGTGCCGACGGGGTCCACACACACGGCACGCCCCCCCCCCCCCACCCCCCACCCTCCTCCTTCCCCTTTTCCCTCCCCCCCCCCTCCAACCCCCCCCCCCTTGCCCCACACAGGTGGTATACGCTCTCATAACTCCCACTAGCAGGTACACTTTAAGCGTGAAAGTGTGTTCCACGGGTCAAAGGTCAGATCAGATATTACCATACCATCTGCATATTGCCGGACCTCGCTTGCCTGGAATCGCCCTCGCTACTGGTCACGTGACTCGTTCTACATTATTGGAACGAAGGCGCGAATTCGCCGCGATGGCCGGCTGGTCTTCGGAAAAGATGGGCGGCGTGTTCGGTTCCTCCTGAAGTGGTCGAGTGGTGGCATAGGTGAGGTTGTCAGGATGCCATCTGCATACTACTGGTCCAGAATCACCTTGCCGATACACAAACACAGCTGCCGAGGCTGACGGAACCATATTTCTGTATGCAAACTCGGCCCAGTATACCTGACACGAACTCCTACACTTTATCCACGATTCTTTTCTCGAGCTTTTGTTTTAAAAACCTCTTTTCTCGAGCTTTTGCTTTACCCCAAAACCTCCTAAACTCGACAAAACTCGACAATTTTATGCAGAGTTTCTGGTATTTTAGATCCCCCCCTGTTTAATACGAGAAGCAGAAGGGGGTAGGAGGGGAAATATAAGAGAATAAAACGACGTAACAGAATTCCCTCCCGCCAATAAATTTACTTAGAGGCGGGTATTTGAAGCCATTCGGAGAGGACTCGAACGCCTCGTCTTAGGTTCGAATACGATCCGGAGGTGATCAACCGCTTCCCATTTGTTCTAGGGCTTCTGGCGGCCGTCGAGAGCAGCGTAGGCGGCGCCCAGACAACACACGCCGCCAGATGAGCTCGGCGGGAAGACGTGTGAAGACCTTTTCCCCGAGCTGCTCACGAAGAGCTTGTTCCCGACCTCGT
>NW_020869437.1:117881-120381 GCF_003789085.1 Penaeus vannamei | reverse complement strand
ATAGTGGATAGAGAGAGAGAAGGAGGAGTCCAGGATATGGGTAAGAAGATAGTGGATAGAGAGAGAGAAGGAGAAGGAGTCCAGGATATGGGTAAGAAGATAGTGGATAGAGAGAGAGAAGGAGTCCAGGATATGGGTAAGAAGATCGTGGATAGAGAGAGAGAAGGAGAAGGAGTCCAGGATAGGGTAAGAAGATAGTGGATAGAGAGGGAAAAGAAGAAAGAATCCAAGATATAGGTAAGAAGATAGTGGATAGAGAGAGAGAAGGAGAAGGAGTCCAGAATATGGGTAAGAAGATAGTGAATAGAGAGAGAGAGAAGAAGGAGTCCAGGATATGGGATAAGAAGATAGTGAATAGAGAGAGAGAGGGGGGGAATGGGGCGCAAGAGAGGGGGGTAGGGGGGGTTGGGGCTCTTGCATGACCGCCCAGGGAGAGGCAGGACGAAGGCGAAAGTGGGCGGGAGGTGTGGGCGGCTGCGGTGGGCTGGTGTGAACGAGGGATTGTATGTGAAGGCGTGCGCTGTAACTAAGAAGTACGTATTTGTATGCATGTGTATTTCCATATATACATACGTAAATACGACCACCCGCTAATGTGTGTGTGAGTGTGTGAATGTGTGTGTGAGTGTGAGGGTGTGAGTGTGTGAGGGTGTGAGTGTGTGTGCGTGTGTGTGTGCGTGTGTGTGTTTGTGCGTGTGTGTGAATGTGTGTGTCTGTGAATGTGTGTGTGTGTATGTGTGCGTGTGCGTGTGTGTGTGTGTGTTGTGTGTGGTGTTGTGTGAGTGTGTGTGTGTGTGTGTGTGTGTGTGTGTGTGTGTGTGTGTGGTGTGTACATCTTCTCTTTATCTTCCTCCTCCTCCTCCTTTTCCTCTTCCTCTTCTTCCTCCTCTCTTTCCTCTTCCTCTTCTTCCTCCTCCTCCTCTTCTTCTTCCTCCTCTTCTTCACTTCCTTCTCCTCATCATCATCATTTTCCTCTTTTCCTCCTCCTCCTTCACTTCCTCCCTCTCCCTTTCCTTCTCTTCCTTCCTCCTCTTCTTCCTCTTCCCTTTTGCTGTTTTTCCTCCTTTTTCTTCCTTCATCTTCCTTTTCTCCTCCTGCTCCCTCCTCTACTCCTCTCTTCTTCTTACTCCATCTCCTCCAGTATTCTCACTTCCTCTTCTTCGTCGTCCTCGTCTTCATCCCTCTTCCCGTCTTTCTCCATTTATCTTCTTTTTTTTCTTTTCTTCGCTTTCGTCCTATTCTTCTTTTATTTTTCTTCCTTCGTTTTTTCTTTTTCCTCTCTCATTTTCCCTTCTCCTTCTACTCTATTCCTCCTCATATTCTAACTCTTCTTTTCCTCCACCTTCTCTTTCTCCTCCTCCTCCTTCTTCTTCTTCTTCTTCTTCTTCTCCTCCTCCCTCCTCCTCCTCCTCGCCTCCTCCTCCTCCTCCTCCTCCTCCTCCTCCTCCTCTTCCTCCTCCTTCTCCTCCTCCTCCTCCTCCTCTTCCTTCTTTTTTCTCTTCTTACTACTACTCTTTCTCATCCTCTTCTTCTTTCTTCTCTCCTCCTTTTACTCTTATTCCTCCTCCAATTCTTCCTTCACTTCCTCCTCTCCACCTCCTCCCCTCCTCCTCCACCTCCTCCTCCTCCTCTTCCTCTCCTCCTCCTCCTCCTCTTCCTCATCCTCATCCTCATCCCCTCATCCTTATTCTCCTCCTCTTTTTCCTCATCCTCACCCCCTCCTCCTTCTCCTCCTCCTCCTCCTACTCCTTCTACTCCTATTCCTCCTCTTCCTCCCTCCTCCTCCTCCCTCACCCCCCTCCTCCCCCTCCTTCTCCTCCTCCTCCTACTCCTTCTACTCCTATTCCTCTTCTCATCATCATCCTCGTTATTCTCCTTCTTCTCTCCTTTATTTTTTATTTTCCTCCTCCTCCTCCTACATTTACTCTTAATTTATCATTGCTATTATTGTCATCATCATCATTATTATTATTATTATTATTATTATTATTATTATTATTATTATTATTATTATTATTATTATTATTATTATTATTATTATTATGTTATTATTTCGCTTCTCTTTCTTCTTCCTCCTCCTCCTCTTCCGCCTCTTTCTAACTTTTCTCGTCCTTTTCCTCTTTTTCTCCTATTCCTCTTCCTCTTCCTTCTCCACTTCCTATTCCTCTTCTCCTTCCTCTTCCTTATCTTCTTCTTCCTCCTCTTTCTCATCCTCCTACCCTTTCTCCACCTTTACCTCCTCATCCTCCTCGTCCTCCTTCTTCTCCTCTTCCTTTTCCGCCTCCTCTTTTCGCTTCTCTTCTTCTTCTCCCTTTCTCTTTCTCCTCCTAGTCCTCATCCTTGTACTGCAGTACCTTTACGGCCATATTCCTCCTTTCCATCCTCCTCCTTCTCCTCCTCCTCCTCCTCTTTTTCCTCCTCCTCCTCTTTCTCCTCCTCTGCCTCCTCCTGCTCCTCCGTTTTCGTCCTCCTTCTCTTTCTTCCTCTCCTCCTCTTTTTC
>NW_020869437.1:107500-115361 GCF_003789085.1 Penaeus vannamei | reverse complement strand
CTCTACTCCTTCTCATTACTATCACGTCGTGGGAGTGAGGGAGTCTGGATCGTGACCTTCCTTATCGGAGGGAATCTATAATTGTCTCCGGGTTTCTTATAGCCATTCTCACGCGTTTCTTTCGAATATGTTTGTCCCTGCAGCAATCTGGTATCTTATTGCGTACATGCACTCTAAAGGAGAACGCTAGCAGTCCGTCATGATTTCGAGTGTCGTTCAAGTAATTCCGTGAAATGAAACTTGTAAGTCGTTATTTCTCTTCCTTCTCTTCTCGTGGTTTCTGTATTCTGCTCACTCGCCATGATTACTGATTCGTTCTGTAGTGTGTCAGCATCAATATCTACATCCATAATTATAATCCTATCTTACATTCACATACACCACAACACGCGCACTACTACACATCATTCATACGTACTACACACACACAGCATATATATCTGTATGTATATATATAATCACTATATATATAATTATCTATTTATATATAATATATTATATATATCATATATATATATAATATATATATGCGAAGACGTGCGTGACTTATGTATGATACAATATATATATATATATAGATAGTTATATATAATCTCATAGCTATATATTTTATATTAATCTATATAATACTATACTATATATAATATATATCTATACATACTTACACACGTATATTTTAATTTATTCATTCATCTATACTATCTATACGGACGAACTTGTAGCCTCCAAGACGGTAAATGACCTTCGGCAGCAAGCAAGTTCCGTGTTCGGCAAGTTTTGGTTTCTCTTTCTCTCTCTCTCTCTCTCTCTCTCTCTCTCTCTTCTTCTCTCCTCCACGGGTATCTCTACATCTTTATATATACCTTGCTCTCCCTCTCCCTCTCAGAGAGCGATAAATAAATAAATAAATAAATAAATAAATAAATAAATAAATAAACCACCTATAAGGAAATAAAATGCAATAAACTCCAAACATACATAAGGAATAAATAGAGGAATAAAGAGACAACAACGGACACGGTAATTGCCAAATCCACAAGCAAATTATTAATTACACACACGCATCACGTGACAGCTAATGATGGTGGCATAGGTCGGTCTCGGCTAATGACTCATCCATGATTGTGACAGGTAATTTAGTGATGACGTAATGGTGTATTGATGATAGGGAAATAACGTACACTTGATGAGAGATTGATTGATTAGGTTGATTGAAAAGATTGGTTATTAATGAGGATAATGATTGGAGATAAGTACACCTAGATGAGAGATTGAATTGATTAGGTTGATTGAAAAGATTGGTTATTAATGAGGATAATGATTGGAGATAACGTACACCAGATGAGAGATTAAATTGAATTAGGGTTGATTGATAAAATTGGTTATTAATTAGGATATTGATAATTGTTTGGTGTTTTGTGGATTCGATTGATGGATAAATAGATTTATTATTAATTGAATTAAAGTAATCAGAATGGTAGGCACGTTTACTGATAAATGTTTATGATGAGTATGAAGATAAAATAGATATGATTAATTAATTTAAAGTGATGAGAATGGTAGGTAGGTTAATTGATAAATGTTTATGATGAGTGTGTATATAAACAAAATTATGATTAATTAATTTAAAGTGATCAAAATGGTAGGTAGGTTTACTGATAATATTTATGATGAGTGTGTAGATATTAATGAAACTGATAAGAGTAATATGTTAATTAGTGATTGATAATGATGACAAGAAGTGGTCATTGTACTTTCGGAATAGATTTTAAATTTGTGGAATTTTATGTCAGTCTTGGTGGAAAAAAAATATATATTTATCGGTAGTTTGTGAAAATATGTAATTAAATTGTGTGTGGGGGGGTTTAAACTATAGATAATTAGTAACTAATTATTAATTGTACTATTAAGACGAAAGAAGAAGTTGATTGAAGAATGGCAGAGAAAATAGGGGTGGGGTGGTTTGGGGGGGCGGGGGGGGGGGTGGCAAACATACATATGTTCGTACAGGTATATGTACATATATACCTGTACTACATGTATGCATTCATATTACTTACAGACATACATGCATATATAGATGTATATAAATGCATAGTTACATGCAAACATACACTCATACATACACACACATGCAGTAAACACACATGCACACACATACACACACACACAACACACACACACACACACACACACACACACACACACACACACACACACACACACACACACACACACACACACACACACACCACACACACACACACAAAACAAACAAAAAGTAAACACACAAACAAACAATTAAAACAACCATCAAATGACCCACATAGAAAACGGAGAAAAAGAAAACGGGACACGAGACAAGACGACAGAAAACGTAAACAAAGCGAATCAGAAGGGGAAACGAAAGTAATTAAACCAATTAAGAGTCTTTAGCTAATTAACTTGAAGAGAAGAGGAGAAAGACGAGAAGTTGCCTTTCCGTTGCAATTGCAGGAGGGGGACCTTTCAGCCGCCTTGCAATTGCCGTGGGATTAAGTGGGGGTTGTTTGTTGTCGTTGAGTGGCACTTGCACGTGCTGTCGTGCTGGGTCCTGTGGCGGTACTTATTTTTCTTTTTATTCGTCTATCTTCATAAGCGTGTTTTGTATTTATTCATTTTTCATTTATTTGTGTTTTTTTATTTTTCATTTTTTATTATTATGGTTGTTATTGCTGATGTTATTATTCCTGTTATTATATTTATTTTTTTTTTTTATTATTATTATCTTTTTAATATGGTTTTATTGCTGGTGTATATTCCTGTTATTTTTGTCATTATTTTGTTATTCTTATAGCTGTTACTGCTGCTGTTATTATTGTTGATGTTATTATTACTATAATTATTTTATCATTATTATTGTGGATATTATTGCTATCATTTTACATTTCATTATCATTATCATTACTATTATTTTTCTGTTGTTGTGTTGTTGTTGTTGTTATTATTATTGCTATTGTAATTTTATCATAATTTTTGTTGTTATTATTATTAATAACATTATTTTCTATCATTATCATTGTTATTATTGCTATTTTGTAGTTGGTGTTGTTGCTGATAATATTTTTTTTCACGTTACAGCCTTTTGTCGACTTATATTTGCTTAATTCATGTATAGTTTTTCAATATGTCTATCTATTTGTCTATCTATCTATCTTCTCCATCAGGGTCTTAGTGTGTGTGTGTGTGTGCGTGTGTATGTATGACTGTATGTATGTGTGTGCATTCAAGTGTATGGTTATTCATATAAATGCTTAATGATGATAATAATAATAGTAATGATAATGATAACAGCAATAATGAAGGTGATAACGATAATGATGATGATGATAATGGTAATAATGATAATAATAATAGTAATAGTAATGATGATAATGATAATAGTAATGATAATAATAGTCAATAATGACAATTATGATGATGGTGATAGTAATGATTATAATAATGATGATAATGAGAGTAATGTTAATGATAATAAATGATAATAATAAGAATAAAAAAGGATTAACTTTCTTATTCTATCTTAAATATCTTAAATATTCTATCTTAATAAACTTTCTTATTCTATTATTTATCAATTATTTAAAAAAAAAAATTGTTTCGTGATAATCATAGAAAAAAAAATTACAGGAAGTCTTCGCAATGCGTATTTTTTTTTGACATTCATTTCTTTTATTTCATTCTCTCTATGTCTAGTTTTATTGCCCTTTCCGTGTCCACATACCGAGGGAAGAGTCGTCGGCTACTCGCTTCTATTCGCCTAATCCCCTTCCCTTCCCCCTCCCCCCCCCTCTCCCCCCTCCTCTTTCCCTCCTTTCCGTCTCTCTCCCCTCTCTTCCTCTCTCCCTCTTCTTCTGTCTCTCTCCTCCCCCTGTCTCCCTCTCCTGTCCTCCCTCTCCTCCCTCCCTTCTCCCTCTTCCTCCTCTATCTCTCTCTCTCTTTCCTCTGTCTCTCTCCCCTTTTCCCTCTGTCTCTCTCTCCCTCCTCCCTCTTTCCCTCTTCCTTCTGTCTCTCCCTGTTCTCTCTTCCTCTCCCCTTCTAACTCTCCCTCTTTTCCCTCTATCTTCTCCCTCTCTTCCTCTGTTTCCTCCCCCTTCTCCTCTACTCTCTCTCTATATCCCTCCCCCCTTCCCTGTCTCCTCTCCCTCTCTCTACCTCTCCCCTTCTCCTTTTGTCTCTCTCTCCTCTCCTCCTTCTTTCCCCTTATCCCCATCCCCCTACTCCCTTTCGTTCCTTCTTCCCACTATCCTCTTATCCCCCCCCCCCCCCCCCTTGTCTCCTCCTCCTTCTCCCCGTCTGTCCCTCCCTCCCCTCCTCCTCCCCTCCCCCCTCACCTCCCTCCTCCTCCCTACCTTTTCCTCCCTTCCTCCTCTATTCCCCTTATATCCTCCTCTCCCTCTTCCCTCTCCTCTCCCTCTCCCTCTATTCCCTCCCCGCCCTCTCCCCCCCTCCCGTGACTGCATACCAAGGCACTTCCCTCCTCGCATTCCGTCTTGGGGTCTGTGTGCTTAGCTCTTTATTCTCCTCTCTTTCTTTATCTTTCTCTTTCTGTTTTTTTTTTTTTTTTTTCTGTTTCTCTTTTTTTTCTGGCTCTTGTTGGCTGTTTTGTTTTGGTTCTTTTGTTTTTGTTTGTTTTGTTTTTTCTATTTGTTTTCTGTCTTGATATATTTGTGTTTGTCTCTTTCTTTTTTTTCTCTTCTCTCTATTTCCTTTTTCTCTTTCTCTCTCTCTCTTCTCTCTCTCTCTTCTCTCTTCTCTCTCTCTCTCTCTCTCTCTCTCTCTCTCTCTCTCTCTCTTCTCTCTCTCTCTCTCTCTCTCTCTCTCCTCTCTCCTCCTCCCTCCTCTCCATATTTCCCCATTCCTTCCTCTCAATTTATTCAGATTTTCTCTCTCTCTTTTCCATTTTCTTTCTTCCTTTCTTTTTCATTTATCTTTTCTCTTCCCCCTCTCTTTCTCCTCCCTCTCTCCTCTGACTGTTTAGTGAGAGGAATGACCGGCGAAGGAATGTGTACTTTGGAATGTGGAGGAATGTGGAGAGAGGTAAGAAAGGGGAAGAGGAGGAAGAAGGAATAGAGGAAAGAAGGAGAGAAGGAAGGAGGGAGAAGAGGAGGAAGAGGAAAGGAGGAAAGAAGGAGAGAGGGAAAAGAAGGAGAGAGAGAGGGAAAGGAGGGAAAGAGAGAGAGGTAAGAAAGGGGAAGAGGAGGAAGAAGGAATAGAAGGAAAAGAAGGAGAGAAGGAAAGGAGGGAAATAGAGAGAGGTAAGGAAAGGGGAAGAGGGGAAGAAGGAATAGAAGGAAAGGGAGGGAAAAGAAAGAGGAGGAAAGAGGAGAAGCAGGAAAAGAAGGAGGAGAGGGAAAAGAAGGAGAGAGGGAAAGAAGGAGAGAGGGAAAGGAGGGAAAGAGAGAGAGGTAAGAAGGGAGAGAGGAAGTAGAATAGAGGAAAGGAGGAAAGAGAGGGAGGAAAGAGGAGAAGGAGGAAAGAAGGAGAGAGGGAAAGGAGGGAAAGAGAGAGAGGTAAGAAAGGGGAAGAGGAGGAGGAAGAGGGAAGGAGGAAAGAAGGAGAGAAGGAAAGAGGGAATGGAGGAAAGAAAGAGGGAGAGAAGGAAAGAAGATGGGGAAGAGAAAGAGGAGGAAAGGAAAGAAGGAAAGAGGGAGAGAGTGAAAGGAGGGGAAAAGAGAGACAGAAAGAAAGAGGGAATGTGGAGGAATGTGGAGAGAGAGGAGGGGGGAAGAGGAGGAGGAGAGGAAGAGGGAGAGAGGGAATAAGGAAAGAAGGGAGGGAGACGAAGAGGAGGAGAGAAAAAAGAGAAAAACATACAAAAAATTAATCATTAAGCTTATTAAACTAAATCCTAATCATTTTTATCTTTTCTTTCCAGGTAAGTATGGAGACTGACCAGAAGGAGGAAGAGAAGGAAGAGAAGAGAGAATGCACAACCAGGAAAGGAAGAGACACAGAGAAAGGAAAAAAAAAAAAAAAAAAAAAAAAAAAAAATATTATATATATAATATATATATATAATATATATATATATATATATATATATATATATATATATATATGTATATATATATATATATATATATATTATATTATATATTTATTTATATATATATTTATTTTTTAATCATTTACTTATTTATTTACGTTATTTATCCAACAAAAAGTTAATTAAACAAAAGGAATGAATGAAAACCTAATTACAGAAATAGACAGAAGAACCTTAAACGAAAGAGGGGAATAGAGGAAAACAGAAATAACAGACATTCCAAAGGTTGATAACCTATGTTGCATGAATCACACAAAGACAAAAGAAGTTATTTGCGAAATTTGACAAATTGCATTGCTTTGCTGTTGTTTTTATTTGTTTTGTGTGTCTCATGTATTTCATTTTATACGTGTATGTACATGTATAGACATATATGCCTATATCTTTGTATATCTATGTCTATCTATTATGCATATATATTTGTATGTGTGGTTGTTCGTGGTGTGGTGTGTGTTGTGTGTGTGTGTGTGTGTGTGTGTTGTGTGTGTGTGTGTGTGTGTGTGTGTGTGTGTGTGTGTGTGTGTGTGTGGTGGTGTGTGTGTGTGTGTTCAGAAACAACATCTAAATATATCTATCATATTACCCAGAAACGTAAAATAAAAAAATGGGTAATCGGCAACTCACTTCTTACACGAGATCTTTGGAAAGGAAAAATGAAGAGAGAGAGGAGAGAGAGAGAGAGAGAGAGAGAGAGAGAGAGAGAGAGAGAGAGAGAGAGAGAGAGAGAGAGAGAGAGAGGAGAGAGAGAGGAGAGAGAGAGAAGAGAGGAACGAGAGAGAGAGTGGAGAGAATGAGAGAGAAGAGAGAGAGAGAGAGAAGAGAAGAGAGAGAGATTATAAACGAGAAAGGAGAGAGAAAGAGAGAAAGGAGAGAAAAAAAATAACGAATGGACAGATAGATAGAGAGAAAAATAAAGAGAAAAAACAAACAAAAAACAAACGAACGAAGAGAAAGACAGACATCGACCATATAACAATCTAATGAATCTTACGGAGGGAGGGGAGGGGGGGGGAGTCAGGGTAGAGGGGTAGGAGAGGGGGGAGGGAGAAAGGGAATAGGGGGGGGAGGGGGAGGGGGGGAGGGTAGAGGGGAGGAGGGGGGAGGGGGAGGAGGGGGAGAGAGGTAGAGGGGGAGGGGACAAGGTAGAGGGGGAGAGGGGGGGGGGAGAGAAAGGTAGAGGGGGGAGGGGGGGAGGAAGGAGGGGGGGGAGGGAGCCAAAGGTAGAAGGGGGGGCGGAGGGGGGAGTTAGAGGGTGTAACTATATCGACCGCAAGTTACAGGTAATAGGGGAGCTTCCGCCGCGAGGAAATGGAATAAGGTATAATTTGAGTAAAATATATTTCAGTTGCAAGTGAAAGATATGTGAGGAAATTATCCGTTTTGTCCCCCAAATAAATATGGATATTTAGATTGGAGGGAGGGAGGGAGGGAGGAAGGGGAGGAGGGAGAGAGGGGAGGGGAAGGAGGGAGGAGGGAAGGGAGGGGGAGGGAGTAGAAAAGAGGGGGGGGAAGGGAGGGGGAGGAGGAAGAGAGGGAGAGGAGGGAGGGAGAGGAGGAAGGAGGGAGAGAGAAGGAAGGAGAGGGAAAGGAAGACAGACAAGACACAGAAACACAGCCAGACAGAGAAAGAGAAAGAAACAATCTTAGTGCCAGAACACAAAAACAAACAAACAAAGAGAAAAAAGAGAATCCAACAACAACAAACAAACACAAAACCTAACCCACAATTCACAAACATTGATTTAATTTCAACATCTTTCCGGCTCCTTTCCA
>NW_020869437.1:90000-102500 GCF_003789085.1 Penaeus vannamei | reverse complement strand
AGAGAAAAGAGAGAAAAAGGGAGAGAGAGAAGAGAGAAGAGAAAGAGAAGAGAGAGAAGAGAGAAAAGAGAGGAGAAAGAGAGAAGAGAGAGGAGAGAAGAGAAGAAAGAGGAAGAAAGAAGAAGAAGAAGGAGAACAGAGAAGAGAGAAAAGAGAAGAGAGAGCGAGAAGAAGAGGAAGAGAAGAGAGAGAAGAGAGAAGAGAGATTAAGAGAGAAGAGAGAAGAAAAAAATAAGGGAAAGAGCAGAGGAAGAGAGAAGAGAGAAGAGAGAGGAAGAGAAAGAGAGAGAAGAGAAAGAAGAGAGAAGAACGAAAATCAAAGGGAAAGAGTAGCAAGATTCAAGGGAAAGACAGAGAAGAGAGAGAGATGAGATGAGAGTAGAGAGTTTAGAAACGGGTAGGAGGGAGGGGGGTGGTGGGGGGGGGGAGGGGGATAGGGGGGGGGGGGAAGGGGGGGGGAATGGGCACCGTTGCGCATCTCTATGAAGTTTTTGGCAAAGGGAGTCGAGATGCTCCAGTTATCTTTTTCTTGGCTTTTTTTTAGTCTTAATTTCTTCTTATCTTTTCCCTCTTGCTCTCTCCTTTTCCGGTGTTTTTTTTTTCTTTTTCCCTTCTTGTTTGTTTCTTATTCTTTCTTGTCGTTTTTCTTTTCTTATGCTTTTTTTTCTTCTTCGTCTTCTCGTTCTTTTTTTTCTTCTCTTTTTTTTTATTCCTTTATCTATTTTCTTCTTCTAATCAACAAATACACACATACACAACACACACAGACACACAACAATCAACACACACACACACACACACACAACACAACACACACATCACACACCACACACTCACACAACACACACAACACACACAACACACACAACACACACACACACACCACACACAAACAACACCATAGACACAACAACGAACCCCAACCTCCACATTCATACACACGAACCAACACCACACACACACTACACACACACACCACACACAACAACACAACACACACAACACACACACACACACACACACCCAACACACACACACACACACACACAACACCACACCACACACACAACACACACAACCAACACATAGCACACACACACACACACACACACACACACACACACACACACACACACACACACACACACACAAACACACACACACAACACACACACACACACTCATACACGACAATGGGCAATTATCTATAATGGTTCTAATTATCTGAATTTTTGGCGGCGCATGACACCTCACCTGGCACGTGACAAACATCGCCGCACCTTTCGTCATATGACACAGTTGACAGGGCTAAAATCGTCTTCTCTCTGGGGGGAACTTTTGCAGAGGGAGTGGGGGGTGAGGGAGGGGAGAGAGGGGGGAGGTGAAGAGGGGAGAGAGGGAGTGAGGGAGTGAGGGGGGTGAGGAGGGGGTTGTTGGAAAGGGGGGTTTAGAGAGGGGGGAGAGAGGGGGTGGGTCGGAGGGAGGGGGAGGAGTAAGGAAGGGGAGAGAGGGGGGGAGTGCGAGAAAGAGGGGAGAGAGGGGGAGGGAGGGAGGGAGGGAGATAGATAGATGATAGACAGGTGTATAAAGAAATAGAGAGCTATATAGATAAATATAGATAAACATAATGGAGAGAGAGAGAGAGAGAGAGAGAGAGAGGGAGAGGTGGGAGAGAGAGAGAGAGGAAAGGAAGGAAGGAAGGAGAGAGAGGGAGGGAGAGCGAGAGCGAGAGAGAGAGAGGGAGGGAGGAAGAAGGAGAGGAGAGAGAGAGAGAGAGAGAGAGAGAGAAGAGAGAGAGAGAGAGAGAGAGAGAGAGAGAGGAAGAGGAGAGAGCGAGAGCAAGAGCGGAGAGAGTGAGAGAACGAGAGAGAGAGAGAGAGAAGGAAAGGGAGAGAGGGAGCGAGACGAAGAGAGAGAAACAAACTCACACTACTCTATATAAAGATCCACATCGGAGCACAGAGCAAACCAAACAACGCATAAAAAGANGATGGAGAGGGAAGATAGGTAGCTCGGTCGCTTACGGGGCCACATCTTATAAATGTACCGGAAGAGACTTATCGAAGCCCTGCAAGAGATAGCGCTCGCTGGTATCTTGGGACGTGAGAAGCGAAGAGGAATAGAATTAACATGAGAAAGAAATAAAAAAGGAGAGAAATTATGAGAATAATTAGGAAGAAAAAGAAGAGAGATAACAGACGCTCTATATATCGTAATAATCCGACTTTGTTTTCTCTACCAAAGGGACACGAACCCAAAGAATATTTGTATTGCTAGATCTCGTTGTCACATTTGTTTTAGTCTCCCATCCAAATATATAAACAAGTATCTGAAAACGGGAAGCGGAGAAAGACAAAATAGCAACAGAAAACGAAATAATAAATGACATTGTTGTCTTTTTTATTGTTGTAGAATCAAGGATGATAATGATAATTGATAATGATGATAAGGATTAGTAATAAGAAATAATAAAGATGATAATAGGAATGGCTATAATATATTATCATATAATAAAACGATAATGATTATAGTGCTAATAATGATGATGATAATAAGAGATGATTTTAATAAGGCTAATGATAATAATGTTAATGATAATGATGATAATGATAAAGATGGTAATTTTAATGATGGTAAAAATAATAGATAATGATGATTATAAAAATGATAATGATAACAATTGTAATAATTCAAAAAAATAGATAATCATACAATCTCCATCTTTATCAATCTACACATCCTTCTCACTTCTCTTCTCTCTCCTTCTAGATTCGTATTTTTTTTTTTTTTCTTCTTCTTCTTTTCCTTTACGTCGGTAGCCCACTTCAAAAAAAAAAAAAAAAAAAAAAAAAAAAAAACACTCGGCCCAAGCGCACCGCCAGACGTAGTATCCAATAAGGGCGATGATGCCACCTGAATCTCGGAGATTATCAGCCTTAAGTGATGGAAATTACCCTCCCTCCATTTCCCCCACCTGAGCCTACCTACCCCCCCCCCCCCCCCGCCCCGCTTCCTCTTTCTCTCCCTCTCTCTGTTCTTCCCTTCGTTTATCCTCACCTCTTTTCCTTCTTTTTTTTCTTTCCCCTGTTCGTTCTTCAGTTTTCTTTTTCTCTTCCCTTTCTCCTTCTTCCTCCTTCTCTTTGATTTTCTATTACTCTTTTTCTTCGCTCTCTCCTTGCCCCCCCCCCCCTCGCCCTCTTTCCATCCCTTCCCTCCCAACTCTCTTTTTTTTCTCTCCTTCTCCCTCTCCCCCCTCTCCTTCCTCCTTCCTCTTTTTGCTTCCCTTCTTTCTCCCCTCTCCTCCCTCTCTTTCCCTTCTTTCCCTATTTCCTTTCTCCTTTCCCTCCTTCGCCTTCCCTCCTCCCTCTCCCTTCCCTTCTCCTTCCCTCTCCCTCTCCTTCCCTTCTATCTCTCTTTCCCTTCCCTCCTTACCTTCTTCTCTCCTTCTCCTTCCCTCCTCTCTCTCTTTCCTTCCCTCTTCCCTTCTTCTCCTTCTCCTTCCCTTCTATCTCTCTTTCCCTTCTTCCCTCTCCTTCCCTCCTTCTTCTCTCTCTCTTTCCTTTCCCTCCTTCTCCCGGCCCCTCCTTTCCCCCCCCCCCTCCCCCACCTCTCAATGACAGCAATTTCGCAAACGTAAGAAAAAAAAAAAAAAAAAAAAAAAAAAAAAAAAAAAAAAAAAAACAGCAATTTCGCGAACAATATAATAAGAAAAAAAATCGAAAAGGATAATACTTTCCCATCCTTTCCCTCACGGCCCAGACACCCTTATCGCAGGGCCTTATCTTATCAGTTTCTTCGCGATGATGGAGGAGAGGAGATAGGCAGATGCGATCGAACTCGGCCATGGTGGTTTTTTCCAATTCCTTTGTGTCCCGTTTTTCTTTGTGCGCTTCCCGGTTCCTGTTTCCGCTGTCTGGGAGAAGGGAAGAGGGCGGGGGGAGGGAGGGGAGGGAGAGAGGGGGAGGGACGAGGGGGAGGGGAAAGGGAGAGGGGTTGGAGGGAAGGGAGGGGGAGACGCAAGGATGGAGAGAGAGAGAGTAAAAAAATGGTATATATACGTATTATATATATATATAATATATATATTATATATATATCATATATATATATATATATATATATATATATATACATATACATACATCATACCAATACATACATACATAACATACATATACACACATTATATATATATATATAGTATTATTATATATATATACATATATACATATATTACATATATATATATATATATATAATATATATATATATATATATATATAGATATATATATATATATATATATATATAATATATATATATATAATACATGTACACATACACATATATATATTATATAATTATTTATATATATATATATATTATAATATATAATAATATTTATATATAGTATATATATATATGTATATATATATATATATATATATATTATTAGAGAAGGCTAAATGCACGAACAAATTGACGCATATATGCAAATATAAACACACAATTATACCACATTTGACACACAGTAAAACCGAAACATTTACACATTCATACCATATACAAGTGATGTACATGCACACGTGTGTACGTACGGAAAATCGGGGAACCAAACATACACACGTTTCCACACCCACCCTCCAACCCCCTCCTACCCCACCGGCTGTCCCGCCCCCCTCCCCCACCGCGTCACCCGCCCCACTCTCCCCCGCCGTTCCCCGCCCCCAATCCCTACCGCTGTCCCCGCCCCGCCCTTCCTCCACACCGCTGTCCCCCGCCCCCTCCCCCACGCTGTCCCCGCCCCCCCTTCCCCACCGCTGTCCCGCCCACCTCCCCGTGAACATGAAAGCAGCAAATGGCCTCTCCTCCGCCCCTCCCTTACACCCCTCCCTCTTTCCCCCCACCCCTATCCTGGCAAGCCCCTCCCCACCATCTAGCAAGCCCTCCCCCACACCCTTCCCCACCCCCTTTCCCGCAAGCCCCTCCCCCACGTCCCCTTCCCCCACCCCCTTTCTTGCAAGCCCTCCCCCCCAACACCCCTTCCCCCACCCCCTTTCCCGCAAGCCCCTCCCTACCTTTCCTCCACGCCCCTCCCCTCCCCCTTCCGCCACTCCCCTCTCCCTCTCCCACCCTCACGCCCTCTTCCTTTACCCTCTGCCGCCTTTTTTTTTCTCTCTCCCTCGCAACCGCTTCCACGAGGGAAGCCACTCTCCTCAACCGCCTCTTTTTTCTCGTCCAAAGCGAGACGATCGCGAGAACTGGCGAGATAAACACAACAGTCGAAGATCCAAGGAACTCCATTCCTTTGCACGGTGGAGGGAGAGAAGAGAGAGAGGGGGAGAAGAGGAGGGGGAGGAGGGGAGGAGGAGGGAGGGAGGGAGGGAGGGAGGGAGGGAGGGAGGGGAGGGAGGGACGGAGACGGAGGGAGGGAGAGGAGAAAGACAGAGAGAGGAGGAGAGAGAGAGAGAGAGAGAGAGATAGAGAGAAGAAAGAGAGAGAGAGAGAGAGAGATAGAAACGAGAGAGAGAGAGAGAGAGCAGAAGATGTTAGCAAGAGAATAAAACGAGAGAGAGAAAGCAAAGATGTTGCAAGAGAATCCGAGAACCCTTTTCGAAAAGAAAAAAAAAAAGAGAGAGAGAGCAAGAAGGAAATATATCAGAAACCGGCCGTCAACAAATACGAAAGCCGTCCTCGAATCGCCTCCACAAGCGAGCCGGGACGAGGAGCAGGTTCGCCGCCTCGGCTCTCGACTCCTCGCGGCCACGTCCCTCTCGCCTCCAACGACCGCCGCGAAGGGAGTGTATGGCCAGTCAGTGGCCCTCCGCCGCCGCCGCTGATTGGTCGGCTCTCCGAGGGCCACTCCTTGCACCTCGCGGAATGGAAGGGGAGAGGGATAGGAGAGGGAAGGGGAGGGAGGGTGAGGGGAGGAGAGGGTGAGGGAAGGGAGAAGGGAGGAAGGGGGAAGGGGGAAGGGTGAGGGAGGGAGGGAAGGAGAGGGTGAGGATAGGAGGGGGGGAAGGGAAGGGAGAAGGAAGAGGGTGAGGGGAAGGGGGAGGGGAGGGAGAAGGAAGGGAAGGAAAAGGGAGAGGGGAAGGAAGAGGGTGAGGAGAAGTGAAGAAAAAAGGAGAGGAAGAGGGAAAGGAAAAGGGATGAGGGGAAGGGAAGAAGGGAAAGGATGATGAGAGAGAGAGAGAGGAAGGATAGAGGAGAGAGGGGAAGAAGGAAGGGAGAGAGAAAGAGAGGAGGAGAAGGGAGAGAGGGAAAGAAGTAAGAAGTGGAGATAAGGGATGAGGAGAGGGAGGAAAAGGGAAGAGGAAGAGAAAAGAAAAAGGGTTGGGAAAGAGAAGAGAGAGGGAGAAAGGGTAAAGAGGAGTAAGGGAGAAAAGAAGGAACATAAAGAGTGGAAATGAGGATGAAGGAAAAAGAAAAGACGGGAAAAGGAGAGAAAATGAAATAGAAGGAAGGAAGGTGAGACAGACAGACAGAGAGACAAACAAACAGACAGACAGAAGACAGACAGAGAGACAAACAAACAGACGGTGGTGGGTAGAAGGAAGTGGATATTTATTCATTTCATAAATAGATTAAAAAAGTCTTGTGAACAGACAGACAGACATACGGACAGAGAGACAAACAGACAGACAGACAGACAGAGAGAGAGAGAGAGAGGGAGAGAGAGAGACAAACAAAAAAGACAGACAGACAGAGAGAGAGAGAGACAAACAGACAGACAGACAGACAGAGAGAGAGAGACAAACAAACAGACAGACAGAACAGACAGACAACCACATACACAACAAATAACACGACAGAAAACAAATAAAAAAACGACATATTCTCTCGAATAACAACGAAATCAAACTGACAAGTTCACGTTACGAAAAAAAAAAGAAAAAAAAAATCTTTTCTCCGCGTCTCTCTCGTTCAACTTTTTTTCGTAATTGTTCTGACCCAGACAGAACATGTCAGTAAAAAAAAAAAAAAAAAAAAAAAAAAAAAAAAAAAAAAAAAAAGATAAAAAAAAAGTCAGAAAAAAATAGATAAATAGAAAAATATAAAAAATAAAAAAGTCGTGAACTTTGAGATATTGCTGTTATATCGTTCGATTATCTTTATATACCTTTATCACTCTTAAAAGTATTGTAATTTTAATATTATTAGGTATATGTATACTCCAGTCGATAGATAGACGAATAGACAGACGGTGAATGGAGGAAGGACAGACAGACAGACAGATAGATAGATAGATAGATAGATAGATAGATAGATAGATAGATAGATAGATAGACAGACAGTAGATAGACACAGACATATAGATAGACAGACAGACAGATATGCAGACAGACTGACTGACTGACAGACGGACAGACAGATAGGCACACACACACACAACACACAATCACACAATCACACAATCAACACACACACACACACACACACACACACACACACACACACACACACACACACACACACACACACACACAACACAATCACACACACACACACACACACACACACACACACACACACACACATCACACACACACACACACCACACGACACAATCACACAATCACACACACACACCACACACACACACACACACACACACACACACACACACACACACACACCACTCACTACACACACACACACACCACACACGCCATCACTAAATCTGCCAATAGTTGCATCACCAAAAATCACCACCACAACCGTTCCCAGCTCTAAGCACACCATACGACATCACCAACACCCATCATCATCACCGCCGCCATTTCCGTCATTCGTAATCACCATTTTCAACACCATCATCACCAACATCACTATAACATGCATGTCACCCCTCCTCGCCCTCACCCTAACACTCCTCTTCACCCTCCCCCGAACACCACCACCCCCTCTCCATCCCCTCACCCTCACCCCAGCCCCCCTCCCCAACACTCCCCACCCCTCACCCTTCCCCCAACACCCCCCTCCCCCTCCCTCAGCATCACCAAACCGGCATCACGCAACAGCAGCACATCTCCCCCTCCTCCCTCCCCACCCTCCCCACCCTCCTCCCCTCACCCATCACTCCACACCCTCCTCCCCACCCACCCACCCAGCAAACGGCGTGCTATCAGCTTTAGGCGGGCGGGCGATGGGGGACGCCGCCCCCTCTCCCCACCCCACCCCCACCCCCTCTCTCCTCTCTCAGAACAAGGGTATTCGCAGATGTTTCCCCTCTCGGCGTCCCCTCTCAGCCGGTCGGGGCGAGTCATTTAAGGGAGACACTCGCTCGCTCATTAAGGGGGCGGCGTCTCGAGGTGTTGATGGTGGTGGGTGGGGGTGGGGGTGGGGGGAGGTGGGGGGGGGATGGTGAGGGGTGTTGTTGGGGGTGAGGGCGGTGGGGGGATGGTGAAGGGGTGAGGGGCGTTTCGAGGTGTTGCTGTTGTTGGGGGTGTTGAGGGGGGTGGGGTGAGGGGGGCGTTTTCGAGGTGTTGCTGTTGCTTGTTGGGGGGGGGGGGTGAGGGGGTCTCGGAGGTGTTGCCGTTGCTGTTGGGGGGGGGGGGAGGGGGCGATTCAAGGTGTTGCTGTTGCTGTTGGGGGGGGGGGGGGGCGGGTGTTGCTGTTGGGGGTGTGGGGTCGGTGGGCGGGTGGGTGATAGTCTTGATTGTGTTGTTGGGGGATGGTGGGGGTGGCGTCTTGAGGTGTTGCTGTTAGGGGGGGGGGGGGGGTAGGCGGGTAGGTGGATTGGTGGATGTGAGTGTGGGTGGTGTGGGCGTCTCGAGGTGTTTGTGGGTGCGGGTGTGGGGGGCGTCTCGAGGTGTTGCTGTTAGGGTGGTGGGTGGTGGGCGGGTGGTGGGATGGTTGGATGGGTGGGTGGGTGGGTGGGCGTCTCGAGGTGTTGCTGTTGCTGTTAGGGGTGGTGGTAGGTGGATGGTGGATGGTGGTGGTGGGTGGGCGTCTCGAGGTGTTGCTGTTGAGGGGGGTGGGGATGGATGGTGGGTGGGTGGGGGGTGTTGTTGTCTGTGTATAGGGAAGTAACAGGGGCGTGGGCGGATATTTTGTTGTTGTTGATGTGGTGTTGGTTGTTGTTGTTCTTGTTGTAGAAGGAAGGGGACAGGGACGTGTTTTTTAAAATCTATTTTATATTTATTTATTCATTTATTTATCTATTCATTCATTATATATTTTTCTATTTTATTTAATCAATTATTTATCTATTTATTTTCATTTATCTTTTTCTATTTTTAGTTTATTTTATATATATACATTTTGGAGGCGAAAGACGCTTTTTTTTCTTTCTTTTTTGTATTATCATTATTTCTTTATTTTATTTATCTATTCATTTTGGAGGCGGAAGACGCTTTTATTTCTTTTTCTTTTTCTTTTCTTTTATTATTATATTTTCTTTATTTTGTTTATTTAATTTTGGAGGCGGAAGACGCTTTTATTTCTTTTTTTCTTTCTTTTTCTTTATTATTATTATTTCTTTATTTGTTTATTTAATTTTGGAGGCGGAAGACGCTTTTATTTCTTCTTTTTTTCTTTTCTTTTATTATTATTATTTCTTTATTTTGTTTATTTAATTTTGGAGGCGGAAGACGCTTTATTTCTTTTTTTTCTTTTCTTTTCTTTATATTATTATTTCTTTATTTTGTTTATTAATTTTGGAGGCGGAAGACGCTTTTATTTCTTCTTTTTTTCTTTTTTTTATTATTATTATTTCTTTATTTTGTATTTAATTTTTGGAGGCGGAAGACGCTTTTATTTCTTTCTTTTTTTCTTTTCTTTATTATTATTATTTCTTTATTTTGTTTATTTAATTTTGGAGGCGGAAGACGCTTTTATTTCTTCTTTTTTTCTTTTTCTTTATTATTATTATTTCTTTATTTTGTTTATTTAATTTGAGGCGGAAGACGCTTTTATTTCTTTTTTTCTTTTCTTTTCTTTTATTATTATTATTTCTTTATTTTTGTTTATTTAATTTTGGAGGCGGAAGACGCTTTTATTTCTTTTTTTTTTTCATTTTTCTTTTTTTATTATTATTATTTCTTTATTTTGTTTATTTAATTTTGGAGGCGGAAGACGCTTTATTTTCTTTTTTTTCTTTTCTTTTCTTTATTATTATTATTTTACTTTATTTTGTTTATTTATTTTGGAGGCGGAAGACGCTTTTTCTGCTTTTTTTTCTTTTTTTTATTATTATATTTCTTTTTTTTGTTTTTTAATTTTGGAGGCGGAAGACGCTTTTATTTCTTCTTCATTATTTCTTTATTTTTTATCTATTCATTTTGGAGGCGGGACGCTTTTTTCTTTTCTTTTCTTTTCTTTTTCTTTTTCTTTTTCTTTTTCTTTTTTTTTGTTTCTTTTTTTGTTTGAAAGGGGAGGAGTTTCTTTTTATTTATTTATTCATTTTAGAGTCGGGACGGTTTTTTTTTTTTTTTTTTCTTTTTTTCTTTTTTTTTTTCTTTTTTTTTTCTTTTTTTATTTTTATTTAGAAAGGGGAGGAGCTTGTTGATTTTAATGGCACTGCTTGAGGGCCGATTTTAAGAGCAGTCGATCACTCACACTCACACCTGTCCTCATCAACCCACCTGCCCTCATCACCTGCCTCACCACCTGCCCACCACCTGTCCTCACCACCTGCCCTCACCACCTGTCCTCATCAACCCACCTGCCCTCACCACCTGTCCTCACCACCTGCCCTCACCACCTGTCCTCATCAACCCACCTGCCCTCACCACCTGTCCTCATCAACCCACCTGCCCTCACCACCACCTGCGCTCACCACCTGTCCTCACCACCTGCCCTCATCAACCTGCCCTCACCCTGCCCTCACCACCTGCCTCACCACCTGCCCTCACTGCCCTCAACCCACCTGCCCTCGACGCCCCTCACCACCTGCCCTCACCACCTGCCCTCACCACCTGCCCTCACCACCTGCCCTCATCACCCACCTGCCCTCACACCTGCCCACACACCTGCCCTCACCAACCCACCTGCCCTCAGTCAAACCCACCTGCCCTCACCACCTGCCACCACTGTCCTCACCACCTGTCCTCATCAACCCACCTGCCCTCACCACCTGCCCTCACCACCTGCCCTCCACACCTGCCCCTCACCACCTGCCCTCACCACCTGTCCTCACCACCTGTCCTCATCAACCCACCTGCCCTCACACCTGCCCTCACCACCTGCCCTCACCACCCCTCACCACCTGCCCTCACCACCTGCCCTCACCTTGCCCTCACCACCTGCCCTCACGCACCTGCCCTCAACCACCGTGCCCTCACCACGCTGCCCTCACCACCTGCCCTCACCACCTGCCCTCACCACCTCATCACCCACTGCCCTCACCACCTGCCTCACCACCTGCCTGTCCCTCCCCACCTGCCCTCACCACCTGCCTCATCTCAACCACCTGCCTCACCACCTGTTCCTGCATGCATCAACCACCTGCCTTCTCACCCACCCTGCCCTCACCACCTGCCCCTCACCACCTGTCCTCACCACCTGCCCTCATCAACCCACCTGCCCTCACCACCTGTCCTCATCACCCACCTGGCCCCTCACCACCTTTCACCACCTGTCCTTCATCCCCACCTGCCTCACCACCTGCCCTCACCACCCTCACCACCTGCCCCTCACCACCTGTCCTCACCAACCACCTGCGCCTCACACCTGTCCCCTTCAAACCCACCTGCCCTCACCACCTGTCCTCACAACCCACCTGCCCTCAACCACCTGCCCTCACCACCTGCCCTCACCACCTGTCACCCACCAACCCAACCGCCTGCCTGTCACCACCTGTCCCAACCCACCTGTCCTCATCAACCACCTGCCCTCACCACCTCACCACCACCTCCTCACCACTGTCTCACCACTGCCCTCACCAACCTTGCCCTTCACCACCTGCCCCTCACCAACCGCCCTCACCACCTGCCCTCACCACCTGCAACCCACCTGCCCTCATCACCCACCTGCCCTCACACCTGCCCTCACCACCTGCCCCTGTCATCAACACCTGCCCTCACCACTCATGTCCTCATCACCCCACTGCCCACCACCTGCCCTCACCACCTGCTCTCATCAACCCACCTGCCCTCACCACCTGCCCCTCACCACCCCTGCCCTCACCACCTGTCATCAAACCCCTGCCTCACCACCTGACCTCAACCTACCTGCCCTCACCACCTGCCCTTGCCCTCACCACCTGCCCTCATCACCACCTGCCCTCACCACCTGGCCTGCACCACCTCTCTCACCACCTGCCCTACCACCTGCCTCACCACCTGCCCTCACCACCTGCCCTCACACCTGTTCCCCCTCATCAACCTACCTGCCCTCACCACCTGTCCTCATCAACCCACCTGCCCTCATCAACCCACCTGCCCTCACACCTGCCCTCAACCACCTCCGTCCTCATCAACCCTCACCTGCCCTCACCACCTGCCCTCATCAACCCACCTGCCCTCACCACCTGTCCTCATCAACCCACCTGCCTG
>NW_020869437.1:67500-77500 GCF_003789085.1 Penaeus vannamei | reverse complement strand
GAAGAGATTTATTTCCCGGATCAGCTGTTCGCTTCCGGAACGTGGGAAGGTTGTGAATGAACAAGTGGAAGTATGGCGGCGGGGAGACTTGTAACAGTGGTATAGGTTATCGTAAAACTTATTGAAACTTGTAACAGTAGTATAGGTTATAGATATTATTTGTGCTACTGTTATGGTTATTAAATAAATGTCATTATTGCTGCTCTTGCTTTTGTTGTTAATCATAAACAATCTTTGCTGTTTGTATTATTGTCTGCGTTGGCATCTGTGTTGTTCTTTTAATATTCATTATTTATGACATTACTGACATTATCTTCATTGTGGCTATAACAATAAAAATAATGGTGATGATAATGATAATTATGGAAATCATAATGATGGTTATAATGATAAAGATGATAATGATAATGGTGATGATGATAATAATGATGATAATAGTAATAACGATAATGATGATGATAATGATAATTATGATAACAATAGTAATAATAACTATGATAATGATAATAATTACATTAGCATTAATAATGATGATAATGATGATGTAAAATAATAATCATGATGTTGATAATGATAATCATGATGTCACTGATTATAACAACAATGGTAATGATCATACAGATGATAATAGAAATGACATTTTGCACCAACATCACTATTGTTATACTGATAACTATTATCATTAAGGTTGTTATATCCTTCATCATGTTGAAAATCGAAAAGATAATTAAAATGACAATAATTATGATAATAATCATGATGATAATGGTAATAGTAATAATTATAATGATGATAGTAATAATGAAAATGTATAATAATGATAATGATAATAATGATGAAGATGATAACAATGTTAATGATAATAATTATAATGATAACAATAACAATTATTATAAAAATAAATATGATTATGATAGTGATGATAATGACTGATAATAACAACAGAAATAAGGATAATGTTGATAATTATCAAAATGAGGATAATCAATATTAATATTCAGTAGCAGTAGCAATGGTAGTAACAGTAAGAACAACAAAAATATATCATTCATAAAAAAAATCACGCGTAGTTAAAACAAAATAATAATTCTCTCTCTCTCCCCCCTCTCTCTCTCTCTCTCTCTCTCTCTCTCTCTCTCTCTCTCTCTCTCCCTCTCCTCTCCCTCTCCTCTCCCTCTCCTCCCTCCTCTCCTCCCTCCCTCCCTCCCTCCCTCTCTCTCTCTCTCTCTCTCTCTCTCTGTCTGTCTGTCTGTCTCTCTCTCTCTCTCTCTCTCTCTCTCTCTCTCTCTCTCTCTCTCTCTCTCTCTCCCCCCTCTTCTCTCTCTCTCTCTCTCCTCTCTCTCTCTCTCTCTCTCTCTCTCTCTCTCTCTCTCTCTCTCTCTCCCTCTCCCTCTCCCTCTCCTCTCCCTCTCCCTCCCTCCTCCCTCCCTCCCTCTCTCTCTCTCTCTCTCTCTCTCTCTCTCTGTCTGTCTGTCTGTCTGTCTCTCTCTCTCTCTCTCTCTCTCTCTCTCTCTCTCTCTCTCTCTCTCCCCCCCCCTCTCTCTCTCTCTCTCTCTCTCTCTCTCTCTCTCTCTCTCTCTCTCTCTCTCTCTCTCTCTCTCTCCCTCTCCTCTCCCTCTCCTCTCCCTCCCTCCCTCCCTCCCTCCCTCCCTCTCTCTCTGAACGCCCACTCCAGAGCGAGAAACAGCTGTAGTCCAGCAGCAGTGGCTACAAACCCGAGTCATGCAGCAGCTGCAGGAAAATCTTGTATTGGAGACGAAGAAATAGGGACACTTTCTTTGGGGTTTTGAATGGCGCTGCATGACTGCCTGACCGAACTGGCTCGTGTGTTGGTTTGGCGGGGAAGAAAAGTGCTTGGGCATTTGCTGTACATGAGAGGATTGCGGTCAGCGGCCTGGTAGATGCACACGCACATGCAGGCGTTCGCGCACACACGTACACGCGCGCACACATGTATTGTTTATACAAAAGCATGCACACGCTCATGAGTATACGCTTATTTATACGTACTTGCATCCGCACATGTACACACGCAAGCAAATACTATAAATATAGAGTGGTAAATAAATGTGCACACACACACACATATGTGCGTGTGTGTGTGTAGATAGATAAAGAGATTGTGTATATAGAATTATATATACACAGATAGATATGTAGATAATATGCCGCATTATACGTTCACAGAATATGATTTTAGTAATCCTACTTTAGCCTATTTTATAATAAAAAACTCTTTTTCTTTTCAGTTGATCATCAGTTAGCAACACTGCATCGACAGGTAGGCAAATCTTTATTTCCAGTCCTGAATAGTGCAAAATATCTTCCTTATTATATTTCGTACATAACATATACACATTAACTGATATACAGAAGCAGTGTGTGGAAGAGAGGAAGAGAGGGAGAGAGGAAAAGGGAGAGGAGAGAGGGAGAGGGAGAGGGAGAGGGAGAGGGAGAGGAGAGGGAGAGGGAGAGGGAGAGGGAGAGGGAGAGAGGGAGAGAGGGAGAGAGGGAGAGAGGGAGAGAGAGAGAGAGAGAGAGAGAGAGAGAGAGAGAGAGAGAGACAGACAGACAGACAGACAGACAGACAAAGACAGAGAGAGAGAGAAAGATAGAGAGATAAACACTGGAACAATCAAAGACACCCATCAACGCAAAACGAGAAGAACGTGCAGCCAACAAAAAACACGAAACAAAAAAAAAAGGAAAATCCAACAGCATCACCAGATCTCTCTCTCTCTCTCTCTCTCTCCCGATCGCCCGCCGTGACCCTGAACGCGGAAACGAGACACGATAGACCACATACCAGAGGAAAGGAGGGAGGAGGGGGAGGAGGGGGCTGGAGGGGGAGGATGGGGGAGGGGGAGGGGGTGGAGGTGGTGGAGGGGGAGGAGGATGGGTGGCTGGTGGAAGGGGAGGAGGGGAGGATGGGCCTGGTGGTGGGGGGAAAAAGGGGGAGGGGAGAGAGGCGTAGGAGGTAGGGGAAGGGGGAGGGGAGAGGGGATAGAAGCCTAGGAGGTGGGGGAAAGGGGAAAGGGAGAGAAGGTGGGGGAAGGGAGAAGGAGGGAAGAGAGAGAGGCATGAAGGGGATGTGGGGAGGGGGAACGAGGACGCAGATGATGGGGCAAAAGAGAAAGGGAAAAGGATATCGGAGATGCAGAAGTAGGAGATGGGGAAGGAAAGAGGAACTAAGAGAGGAGGAAATGAAGAAAGAAGGAAGTGGAGGATAGAAAGATACAAGAAAGAAGGAAGTAGAGGATAGAAAGATACAAGAAAGAAGGAAGTAGAGGATAGAAAGATACAAGAATGAAAGATACAAAAAAGAAGGAAGTAGAGGATAGAAAGAAGGAAGTAGAAGATAGAAAGATACAAGGAAGAAGGAAGTGGAGGATAGAAAGATACAAGAAAGAAGGAAGTGGAGAGGAGAGTAGAGGATAGAAAGATACAAGGAAGAAGGAAGTAGAGGATAGAAAGATACAAGAAAGAAGGAAGTGGAGGATAGAAAGATACAAGGAAGGAAGTGGAGAATAGTAAAGATACAAGGAAGAAGGAAGTGGAGAGGAGAGTACGTAGGGAAGGGAGGTCGAGGGTACAAGACCGGTGCTTCGATCGCCAAGAAGATAAGGAGAGAGACAAGTTCTTGCAAGGAACCGGGTTACCAGACCAGGGGAGAGGGAGAGAGGAAAATAAGATAAATGAGAGAGAAGAGACGGGGCTGTGTGCGATGGTGTGTGTGTGTGTGTGTGTGTGTGTGTGTGTGTGTGTGTATGTGTGTTTTCTCTAACATGCTCTGATTTATGCCTGAGTTTGTGTTTGTGTTTATGTGGTGTTATTTATTTGTTTTTCTAATTAGGTTCCGTTGAAAACATATCTGTAAATCTTTCTGTCACATTATGTACACGAACATACATACAGACACACACGTGCACACACACACACATACGCACACACACACACCCCCACACCCACACACACACACATACACACACACACACATACACACACAACGCGCGCGCGCGCGCGTCCATGCACACATACACACAAACACCGTAACGCAAGCACATGCACACGCACAAACAGCAGACACGCCCGCGCATATTCAAACACGACTGCGCATAAGCACGTCTGGTGGGCGCCTCCGAGCATGTGCACGCCCTCAGCAGCGGAACCGAGGCAGCTGAGATCACTCTGCGGGCGCGTTGAAGTCACCGTCTCGTCTCTCCCCTCCCTCCTCCCCTTCCCCCTTCCCCCTCACCCTCCCCCTTCCCCTTCCTCTTCCCCTCCCTCTTCCCCCTCCCCCTCCCCCTTCCCCCTTCCCCTTCCTCTCCCCTCCCCCTCCCTCTCCCTCTCCCCCTTCCCCCTCCCCCTCCCTCTTCCCTTCCCCTTCCCCCTCCCTCTCCCTCCTCCCTCCTCTCCCTTCTCTCTCCGCCTCCCGTGATTCTCCGTCGACCTCACGAGTACTGGGTCTTCGGGTTCGGTCGAGCGAGTGATCGTGCGTGCGTGCGTGCGTGCGTGCGTGCCGAGAAGCACACGTACCCCCCCCACCCACCCCGAGCAAGCGTGCATTCGTAAAGCAAAGTGGTCGGCGGTACACGATTGCTTGGCTGAGATCTAGAACACTGTGTCATTCCTTTTATAGTGGAAGGCATTAGATTATTATGCTGGCAATGAACGTCCGAGTGATATGATATATTTCCTCATTAGATATCAAATTAATCTGGTTTATTGCAATCTCGTTTCCAGTTCTCTCTTGATTCTGGGAAATTTCGCTCCCAAAAAATGTGCTGAAAAGATATTCTTCTCTCAGCTGTTGTATTCACGTTCGCCATTTTTCATTTAATACAACTTAATTCGCATTTGAAAGAGATGAAATTTTCCTTTTCACTGAAATAACACAACTCATATCACCGCCACTCAAAATTATATATGTAAATCAATCAAAATGATACACAAACGCACATAAATAGATGAAACAGGTGAATATATGAAATAAGTCAATACATACGGCCGGTTTGTTAAAATTGTGCCAGGCCCGACTCAATGAATATTCATTATACGGACATACAAGTACACAGACATAAATTCATATCTGTTAGTCTAGACAAATTCATATCTGTTATAGACATGCATATCTACCTGACAGAAAGATAGGTAAATGTATATCTATCAGATATACATGGTTAAATTGGAGAGGGATGAATAGGAGACAAAATTGAGGCTGGAGATGGAGGGAGGAGATAAAAGGGAGGAGACTGAGAGGGAGAAGGGGGAAAGAAAAGAGTGCGAACGGGAGGAAGACGAGATGAGATAAACGTGAGAAGGAGCAAGAGAAAAAGATAGATATGTAATATTTTTATGCAATCATTTCTCTGTATATGCATTTGTGAATATTCATTGGGTCGGATCTCGTAAAATTTAAAACCAGTCGATAGTCTCAAATAAAGGATGCAATAGATATTTTAGGATTCGTCGATAGATGCCAAACCGCTCCCGTTCGCCCCTGACGGATGACGTCACCACCTAAAACGACGACAAAACCTCCCGCAACAATCATCCTGTCAGGAGTCCTCATCAAGCACCTCGAGACGGCCGCCATCTCACTCCGGCCACCCGCCTAATTAAGCCATTTACGACGGGGTACCATAGAGGTTAATTTCCTCTGCCGGGGATATAATGGTCCGTTTCGACATACCCCGTTACGCCGGTGTCATTTTTAGGCCTTTCCGACGCGTATAATCGGAGCCTCGCGGGGTTGTTCTCTCGGCTTCCTCGGGCGCGCTCGACGGCCGATTGTGGACCGTCGAGGGGGTTCTGTCTATTTGGCTACCTCCCTTGTTCATCTACCTATCTAGCCATCTGTCTGTCTCCTTTCTATATGTGTCTAGCTGCCGTTCAATCTACCTATCTAGCCATTTGTCTATCTCCTTTCTATATATGTCTACCTCCCTTGTTCATCTACCTATCTAGTCATTTGTCTGTCTCCTTTCTATATATGTCTAGCTGCCGTTCAATCTACCTATCTAGTCATTTTCTATCTTCTTTCTATATATGTCTACCTCCCTTGTTCATCTACCTATCTAGCCATTTGTCTGTCTGCTTTCTATATGTGTCTAGCTGCCGTTCAATCTACCTATCTAGCCATCTGTCTGTCTCCTTTCTATATATGTCTAGCTGCCGTTCAATCTACCTATGTAGTCATTTGTCTATCTTCTTTCTATATATGTCTAGCTGCCGTTCAATCTACCTATCTAGCCATCTGTCTATCTTCAATCTATATATGTCTAGCTGCCGTTCAATCTACCTATCTAGCCATCTGTCTGTCTGCTTTCTATATATGTCTAGCTGCCGTTCAATCTACCTATCTAGTCATTGTCTATCTCCTTTCTATGTATGTCTAGCTGCCGTTCTATCTACCTATCTAGCCATCTGTCTGTCTTCTTTCTATATGTGTGGTGCCTTGTTCATCTACCTATCTAGCCATCTGTCTATCTCCTTTCTATATGTGTCTAGGTGCCGTTCAATCTACCTATCTAGCCATCTGTCTATCTCCTTTCTATATGTGTCTAGCCACCGTTCAGTATACCTATCTAGCCATTTGTCTATCTCCTTTCTATATATGTCTAGCTGCCGTTCAATCTACCTATCTAGCCATCTGTCTATCTTCTTTCTATATATGTCTAGCTGCCGTTCAATCTACCTATCTAGCCATTGTCTATCTCTATATATATGTCTAGCCATCTTTCAGTCTTTCTAGCCATCTGTCTATCTCCCATATACCTGTCTAGCCGCCTTGTCATTCCACCTCTCAAGCCAATTGTCTATTTCCTATATGTCTATCTATCTATCTATCTATCTGTCTATCTATCTATCTATCTATCTATCTGTCTACCTATTTATCTATCTATCTATCCAGCCATCTATCCATCTGTCTAGCTATCTATTCATCTATTGGTCTCTCTCGAAGACGTCAGTTAAAGGTCTTTAATCTCGAGGTCAAGACATGAGTCGTAGAGATGAGTCATTTCCTTCACCGGGGGTTGGGGGGTTGGGGGGGGAGGGGTTAGGGGTTGGGAAGGGTGGGGAGGGGGGTATTCATTCTTTAATTGTATCTTCTAGTGATGTTGACAGGAGGAGGCGGGGTAGGTGGGGTAGGGTGAGGATGGGAGTGGGAAGGGGAGAAGGAGAGGTGGAAGAGGAAGGGGGTGGGGGTGGGAGGGGAAGGGGAGGAGAGGTATGTGGAAGAGGGGGGTGGAAAGATGGGGTGGTGGGAGGGGAAGGGAGGGGGAAGGGGAGGAGAAGTAGGTGGAAGAGAAGTATGGGGAGAAAGAAAGGGTAGTGGGAGGGGGAGAAGATGGGGTAGTGGGAGAGGGAGGGGAAGGGGAGGAGGAGAGGTATGTGGAAGTGGGGGGGTTGGAAAGATGGGGTGGTGGGAGGGGGGGGGAAAGGGAGGAGAGGATGTAGGTAGAAGAGAGGGAGGGGTGGAGGAGAGGAGGTGGAAGGGGGAGGGGAATGACAGGATGGGGGAGAGGTATTTTAAAAGGAGAGGACGAGGATGGAGAGAAGTATTAAATAGAAGAGGACGAGGAGAGAATAAATAAAAAGGACATAGATAAATTGGAAAGAGATAAAATGGAATAGGAAGAAAGGGAAATGGCAAGTTAGAAAAGGGAGAAGTCGATGTAAGAGGGAGAACGTAAATCTTTGTTAAAAGAGGGAGAAAGGCGGGAAAGCGGACGGGAATGAAAGGGAAATAAGAGAGAAATAATAATAAGAAATAAAATAAAATGAATAATAATAAGAAGAAATAAGAAATAAATAATAATAAACATATAATAAGAAATAAGAAATCAATAATAACAAAAAATAATGAGAAGAAATAAGAAATAAAATAAATAAAATAAGATTACGATGTTGGTGAGGAAGAGGAAGAAGAAGAAGAAGAGGAAAAGATACGGGAGAAGAAAGAGGGAGATGAGGAATGGAGATGATGAGAAAGGTTACACAAGCTGGTGAAAAAAACGGAGAGAAAAAACAAAGGTAAAGACAGAGAGAAAGATACCGAGAAAGATAAATACAGACACAAAGACAAGACAGAAGAGGGGAAGAAAGAAAAAGAAAAATTATTTACAATTCGAAGACACCTCGTACAGCTGTAGCTTCACTATACAGTTTTCATATTTACTTTCAAAATACACAATTTTACACACATCTAAAAAAGATTGCTATTAGAACATCTTTTCTTGTCTATCTATTTATTCTCTATTTATTTTACATGTACAATAACACATAGATGCATAATTGCCACCAGACGCAAACAGCTTGGCGCCAAATGATTCATCCGCTGGGTCAAAACATTCTTCCTGTGTAAAACGCTCGTAGCATATAAATGAACATTAGAGTTAGCTCTTTGATATGAATGGCTTGTTTTCAGTTCATTGTCATTTTTATGAAAGAAAGCTCAAGAGGATAAAACGTATTTGATATTATTACGTATTTTGACTCCTTTTTCGTGGCATGATAACTGGACGAAAGATATAACGATGAAAGGAAGTGAAAAATATAATAACCCAGCTGGCGCCTGTTTACGGATCTGAGTTTCTTTGAAATACTAATCTCATCATATGTCAGCATAATTATCTAGTTATCTCATTCATTCATATATTCGTTATTATAATTGTGATTATACACTGCAAGAAAGGAAGGAGAGTGACATAAGACTTTTGAATGCAAATTCAACCATTCTTTCGTTCACAATAACGGATAAAAAAAAATATGGCGTAATGACGATTTTACACGCTATTAAACATGATTATATTTGATATATATGATAATAAGACAGAGTTATATGAGATATAGAGTGATAACAATGTGACAAAGGAGCAAATACGAAGTCATCAGTATGTAATGTATATATTTGGCATTTGCTATATTCGTTTCCCAAGCTGTTCTATAAAACCCGAATGTTACGCGTAGAGAGAGAGAAAGAGAGGAAAAGAACGTTATCTAAAACGTGCAAGTTGACACAAAAGCCAAAGTTAAAAAAACAAAACAAAAAAAATAACGTTCCTTTGTCACAGTAAAAATATCCTCTTATACGAACACGAGTCACTTTCGCCCTTAAAACCTCTTGGCAGAAGGTTGAATAATCCAGTGCTTTTAAATGCCTATTGTTTGTCTGTGGTTTGGTCAAGGCTATTGGCTATTGACGACTAAGAAAGCTGCTGTGTATTTAAGGATAAAGAATGGATAAAAAATGAAGAATAAGGATAAAAAGGAAATAAAAGAAATGTAAATTGATGACTGCAGAATAATTGGTAAGTAAATAAAGGGGCATGGAGGCAGTAGAGACTAAGATAATCAATCGGAAAAAAACAAAACAAAACACAAACGTATTTAGATGGAAATCTCTTAATGTAAAGGATGATGTCACTGAATCCTAGAAATGCCCCCCCCCCCAACTACCTAAAAACCCAGACAACCTACATACTTACGTGCTTAGCTTTTCCTTCCTCTCTCCATCACTTACTCCGTACATACTTACCTAACTGTACGCCTGTGTACCTACCTTGAACTAGGCTTACCTACGTGAATCCGTGCCTACTACCTTTCCTTTCCCTCCCTCCCAGTCTCTCTCTCTATCTCTTTCTCTCTCTCTGTCTCTCTTTCTTCCTCCCTCCCTTCCTCGCAATCCCATTCTGCCTCTCTTTCTCTCTCCATCCCTCCCTCCCTCCCTCCCTCCCTCTCTCTCTCTCCCTCCCCTCCCTCCCCCTCCCTTCCCTCCATCCCTTTCTACCTCCCTCCCCCCCTCCCTCCAATCTCACTCTATAAAATCCACAAAAAAAAAAAAAAATCGCCAGACTCGATCAATCCTTCAAGCGGGATTCCACAAACCGCCATCCATTTGCATTCAATCCTCAATCCATCCATCAGAAGCTCGCCGTGGTTGAGAGAGAGCGTGGGTCCGTGACGTAACGGGATCAGTGATGGAACAAGGGTCTGG
>NW_020869437.1:20000-52500 GCF_003789085.1 Penaeus vannamei | reverse complement strand
CGGTTAATTAAAAGCTGAGACGGATAACTAAACTTTTGCTTTTTTTTTTTTTTTAATCACAGACATCTCTTTCTCGTCTTTCTTAGGCCATTTTATCACGTTTTATGTCTTTCTCGCTTTTTTCTTATTTCATTTCTCAAATACTTCTTTCTCTTATTCCATTTTATCGCACTCCTCCCTTTCTCTTTTTTTTCTTATTTCATCACACATGTCTCACTCGTTTTTTCTTATTCCATTTTATCACACCTCTCTCTATCGTTTTTCTTATTCTATTTTATCACGGACTTCTCTTTCTCATTTTCTTATTCCATTTCATCACAGACTTCTCTTTCTCGCACTTTTCTTATTCCATTTCATCACACACCTCTCTTCTTTGTTTTTCTTATGCCATTTTATCACAGTTTTCTCCTACCTACATCTCCCAAAACACGATGTAACGGAAGAATGAACAATTGTCGCCTCCAATAGTGAACAGTTACGATCCATGCGAAAGAAAAGTCACCCCTGCAGATGGCAACACTGCAAATCATCATACAAAAGAGAAAGAATTTTTCTGTTTTTTTTTTTTTTTTTTTTTTTTTTTTTTTTTTATTGCATAACGAGCACATGACAGTTCCGATGAAGTATGTCTGTCATCTTGTCCCCTGTCATTTTTTCTTCTTACTATTTCGGTGAAGGACGAAAAAAAGTGTGTGAATGGGCACGCAATATAAAAAAAAAATTCTTTCATTTCTATCATTATGTCGGTATAAACTAGACGGAATTTTATATAAAAAAAATAAAATATTAATCAGTGAAGGACAATTCATGTGAACGAAAAATACCAAAACACTACGTTTTTTATCGTACAATCCACTTATTTTCAAAACAAGTCGAAGTCCATGAACGAAAATCGAACACCAATTTACTACCTACAAATCCCCATGCTTCAAAGAATGACATTCTCTCTACACAAAGAACTATTTCACATCTTAGCGGACACTCTCGCTACACCGCTAGAGAGTAGCGGTTTAGGATCAACAGAAGCAGACACATAGCACATGCGACATCACACGGCAGCTGCATATGGATGGAGAAATATAGGAGTTCATATAGAATTCGAATGCGCGATTTTAATGCTACTTTTGCAGACGACACGTGACAGCTGGGGCTACGGGGAGGGAGGGGGGGGGTGTTGTTGCACGTGGATGGGGGTGGATAACAGAACATGAGATTATTGCAGTTGCAACACGATATATATAGAGAGAGATAGATGGATAGACTACGGGAGTGAGGGAGGGAGGGGGGGTGTTTTGCGTGGGATTGGGGGTGGATAACAGAACAGAGAGAGAGAGAGTGCAAGATATATATAGGAGAGTCGACTAGAGATGGAGAGAGAGAGGAGAGAGTGATAAGGAGAGAGAGAGAGAAAGAGAAGAGAAGAGCAAAGAGAGCAGAGAGAGAGAGAGAGAGAGAGGAGATGAGAGAGAGAGAGAGAGAGAGAGAGAGAGAGGAGAGAGAGAGAGAGAAGGAGAGAGAGACGAGAGAGAGAGAGCAGATGATGAGGAGAGAGAGGAGAGAGAGAGAGAGAGAGAGAGAGAGAGAGAGAGAGAGAGGGGTGGGGATGATAGGGAGCATGGATAAGAGAGATAGATTAGAAGAGAGAGAGGAGGATAGAAGAGGGAGATACGGTAGAGTAGATAGATAGATAGATTAGAGTAATAGATAGATAGATAGATAGAGAGAGAGAGAGAGAGAGAGAGAGAGAGAGAGAGAGAGAGAGAGAGAGAGAGAGAGAGAGAGCGAGAGAGAAGAGGAGAGCAAGTTATGGGGGGGACAAGAAATAAAAAGTGGAACAAAAAGATTACAAACACAAACAAAAAGTGAGCAGGTAAAAAATAGATAATCAGATAGGAACAGAAACAGATAAAAGGAAAACTGAGAGAGAAGAAACATTAAAATTATGAAAGAGACAGGGAGACAAGACGTATATAAGGACTAGTAGATAAGATAAATAAATATATTTAGATTATATGGATAATTGATATATAATTTACAGATAGATGATCTGACGGTAAAAAAAAATGTCATACACAACAAATTAATGAGAGGTATAAATAGTCCTTCCTCTATTTTTTAATATCTTTATCTTTTAATTTTGTATTTTAATTATCAACTTTTTGCATGACTACTTTCCAAGGAGGTTTTACGTCAATCATTTTTCACTTTATTTGATATAACGGAAGAAAATGGAAGGGAAGATCACGAGAGGGGTAACAGGCTGTGAAAAATGTTAAGATAGGAATGCTGTTATCCCTGTGTGTGTGTGTGTGTGTGTGTGTTGTGTGTGCGTGTGTGTGAGTGTGTGGTGTTGTGTGTTGTGTGGTGTAGTGTGTGTGTGTGTGTTGTAAAAGAGTGACATGCTAGGTGTTTGTGTATGGTGTGGTGTTCGTGTGTGTGTGCGTGTGTGTGTGTCATGTGTGAGTTGTGTTTAAAGAGTGACTACTAGGTATGTGTATATGTCTTTGCGTATTTACGTCTCAAATGGCAAAATAACCTGAACCGCCAACAGATACAACAATTATCCTCCAAAAACGTTGCAGTCGAACCTCGCCAGGAGACAGCCGAGGCGAGGATGGAGCAGCCCGGGAGAAGCGTTCACGCCCCGCTGCCGACGGCTGAGAGCTCCTCCCGTGGAAGCAGCTGACTGCAGAGGGAATCAGTGACCTTCCCGCGTGGCCGCATGCTTACGGTGGCGGCCGTCGGGCGGCCTCTGGCGGCGCAGGAGAGCAAACACGGGCAGGTGGCGGCGGCGGCGCGGAGGGCGAGGATGCCGACGAAATTATTATTCATTTCTAGGATTTTTGCTTTTTTTCGTGATTTTCGTGCGGTATCGTCTTCAAAGCCAACAACTTTGAGTAATCGTGATGAAAGTACAGGAAAGTTTCAATCATAAATCATCGAGGTTTTATTTTATTTATTATTATTATTATTATTATTATTTTTATTATTTTATTTATTATTTATATTATAAATCGGGTCTGTAATGATGAATCTTGCCAACATATTAATGTAACCTTTGCTGGCTGCTCTGTTATATATTGTATTTGCTTTTGTAATGTTATCACTGCTATTTTTATTTAATCGACTATTGTTATTATTATCATTAATTTTATTTATTATTATTATTATTTATTATTTATTATTATTATTATATTATTATTATTCTTATTATTTTATCAAGGGAAGGGAGGGCTAAGGGAGCGTAACGGAGAAAGGAGAATGGGAGAATGGGAAAAGGGTGAGGTAACAAAGAGATAAGAGGGGAGAAAAGGGAGAGGGTGGAAGGAAGAGGCGGCTCAGAGAGGAAAGGGAGATGGGGAAGAAGAAGAGATGTGGGTAAGGGAGCGAAGGAGGAGGGGAGGATAAAGAGGAAGAGGAGAGAAACGGAAGAGGGAGAGACATAAGACTTAAAAGCGGGAAAGGAAAGTGAATTTAATGAAATTTGGTTTGAGAGCCAACGAGAATGAGCAAAAGGAAAGAAGAATTAGAGGAAAAAAAGGAAAACAGCGAAAGAAGACGAGAATAAAATAAGAAGGTGTCTAAATCTTCCTATCTATCTATCTCAACCTCTATCAATCTCACTTTTCATATTTTTCCCCGATTAATAAGCCATAACATGAACCCAAGGACATATATATAAAATTTCCACATCAGTTGCAGTTTGTTAGTTCGAAGAGTGACCGCTTAGGTGGTGGGGTGTGACGAGCCATATGCATCATTATATTAGCGGTAGTAGTAGTAGTAGAGAATTAATATTGACATTCGCAGTAGTATAGAATTAGATTTGCTATTTGTCGTAGTAGTATCGGTATATGGGTTATTGTTACTGTTTATTATTTGTTGTTATCATTTATTATTATTATTATTATTATTATTATTATTATTATTATTATTATTATTATTATTATTATTATTATTATTATTATCATTATTATTATCATTATGATTATTATTATCATTATCATTATTATTTTATATTATTTTCATTATTATTATTATTATTATCATTATTATTATTATCATTATATATCATATTTATATCATTATTACCACTGTAAGATTATTCTCATTTTGTTATTATTTATTATTACTACTTTTATAATCATTATCATTGTCGTTTTTGTTGCTATTATCATTATTGCTGTTGCTGTTATCATCAACGTCATCATCATAATTATCACGGTGATTATCGTTATTTTTCTCAAACTCTTATTTATTCTTTATACGAAAAAATATCTACCCACAATAGCAATAATTATATGTTGGCAAGATCAATCATTACACCCAATTTATAATAATAATAATAATAATAATAATAATAATACCTCGATGATTTATGATTAAACTTTCCTGTAATTTCACACGATTTACGAAAGTTGTGGTTTTGAAGTTGGAAAAAAAAATCCTAGGAAATTATTCTATTGAGATGACGTAGATTAAATTCCAGTTGAGATGGAAGAGGGAAATATGGAAAAAAAGTTAGATAAATGTTGTGTATAGTTTTAAATATCAGTAATGTTATAGATAGATAGATAGAGGGTGAGGGTGAAGGTAAAAGTGAGGGCGAGGGTGAGGAAGAGGGAGGAGAGGGAGAGGGAGAGGAGGAAGAGGAGAGGGAGAGGGAGGGAGAGGAAGAGAGAGAGAGAGGGAGAGAAGGGAGAGGGAGAGGAAGAGGAGAGGGAGAAGGAGAAGGAGAAGGAGAAAGGAGAAGAAGAGTTGAGAGAGAGAGAGAGAGAGAGAGAGAGAGAGAGAGAGAGAGAGAGAGAGAGAGAAGAGAGAGAGAGAGAGAGAGAGAGAGAGAGAGAAGAGATGAGAAGTTAAATAAATATTTATTCAATGGATTGGGAAAGAAACAGGAAATACAAATACAAGAAAATACAAAATGTAACAAGTGCATAAAAAACATTAAGACACAAGACAATTTCTACACATGTTTTGATATATCCTGCTAGTATCTTTTATTAGACTAGGAATAATTACAGTCGTATATTTACCTCACAAGTCGCTGTCAACCTAACACGTGCTTGACAAGGAAGGCGCGGAGAGACAATTTCACGAAAATATGGATCCATTTTAGTCATTTTTAAACGTTTTTTTTTCGATCCATAGTATATCTCGAAATACATTTATACTTCTAGTGAATAATAACATTTTAAAAATCCTTTCTCGTCTTCTCTGTCAGCTAAAAAAAAAACACCTGCGAGTAATATAAACAAAAGAATAGAAAGAAAACAAGAAAAAGACGCCATATTTGTTTGGATCGCTTAGAGTTCGGATCACGCCAGCTGGACGCTATGTAAACAACAAACACGCGGCAGGTGCCTCTACTCACTCACCCTCACATCCTCTAAACCCTTAATTTCCAACCCCTACTCCCCACTTTTCCCTCCCTTTTTTGCCCTGGAGGGTGACTTTTGGTTAGAGGCAGAAATCTTTCGATGGAACTTTCCAAGGGTTGCTTCGAAAGAAGGAAAATAGAGGAGGGTGAGGGTGAGGATGAGAATGAGAGTGAGGGTGAGGTGAGGGTGGGTGAGGGTGAGGTGAGGGGTGAGGGTGAGGGTGAGGGTGAGAGTGAGAGAGTGAGGGTGAGGTAAGGGTGAGGATGAGGGTGAGGAAGAGGGAGAAGGAGAAGGAAAAGGAGGAGGAAGGTGGGGTGAAAGGGAGGAAGAGGAAGAGGAAGAGGATATAGAGAGATTTGAGGGAGAGAATAGAGTGAAGCTAGAATGAAAGTGAGCGCAAGGGTGACGGAAGGGTTAGGGTGTGGATAAGGGAAGGAAGTTGAGAGAGAGAGAAAGAGACATATGGACAGACAGACAGACAGACATAAAGTGTGTGTCTGTTATTATTATTACTTTCATTAACAGCATTAACATCGTCATCATTTTTACTGTTATTGTTAATGAATATGATAACGTAATTATCGTATTGATAATAGTAATAACATCATACATCAAACTACCATGCTAATACAAGCACATATTAGTAATTAGCTCATTCAGGTGTAACAGACCATCAGAAAATAGGAAACAAGCATTTACCTCACTCTTACCTGTCTTTCCCCCATTTCCCTTACCCTCCCCCCCCTCCCCAAATCTTGTACTTACCCCACCCCCAATTCCGATGTAGCCGCCCACCTCATGATTCCCCCCACCCACCCCACCCTACCCCTTCCAGGTACCCATTCATCTCGCGTCCCCTGTAATCCCCTCCCCTCCCCCCCCCCCCTCCTTTCTCCATATCTCTTGTACTTACCTCCGACCCCCTGTACCTACCCAACCTCCATTTCCTCTTCCTACCCATACCACATCCTTACCTACTTTCCCTCGATAGGTAAAGGGTGTCTATAGGTACCTGACTTGTGACTTGACTCTGGCTTGGCTTGGCTTGCTTGGGGTTTGGCTTGCTTTGACTTGCTTGCTTGGCTTGCTTGGCTTGCTTGGCTTGGCTTGGCTTGAGCTTGACTTGACTTGACTTGACTTGACTTGACTTGACTTGACTTGGCTTGGCTTGACTTTGACTTGACTTGGCTTGGCTTGGCTTGACTTGGCTTGCTTGGCTTGGCTTGGCGTGCTTGGCTTGCTTGACTGACTTGCTTGGACTTGACTTGACTTGACTTGACTTGACTTGACTTGACTTGACTTGACTTGACTTGACTTGAGACTTGGCTTGAATTGACTTGAGTGGCCCTAAAGGAAAGTTTCTGCTTAATTATGTTCGGAGAATTATAATAACAGAGAGAGGGAAAGAAGGGAAGAGAAGGGGACGGAAAGGGAGGAGTAGGGGGTGGGGAGGGGGAGAGAGGTGAAAGTGGTTGATGAAAGGTGGGAAGAGAGGAATAGCGGAGAGGGTGGGGAAGGAAAGAGAGAGAGAGAGAGAGGGAAGGAAAAGGTTGATGTAGATGGGGAATACGGAAAGAGAGAGAGAGGTAAATAAAGAGATAGAAAGAATGAGGGAAGAAAGTAGGGAGAAGAGAAAAGAGGGTGCACGAGAGAGCAAAACAAAGAATAAGAGAGATAGACGGGGAAGAAGGTGAAAAAAACAAAGAACAGGAAAATAAAGATGGAGACAGAGGGACAGACAATAATCAAGTCATTTTTTTTGCTTATACACCTTCCATTAAAATAATTTCCTTGTCGTTTATTCCTGTAATTGTCTGAAGCTGAAATGATTGGATTCGAACAGTTTAGATTGCAAATCGATGGATGATTGAAATACTAATTTTATCAATTATTCATTTTCCATGCCTTGATAAATGCAAAGAGCTTTATTTTCCCCATCTTTTTAAAGGCATAGTTTATGTACAGAGAGATAGATGTATAGACAGATAGGTAGACAGATGAATAGATAAATAAATAGATAAATAAATATAAATAGATAGATATGTAAACATTCTTAGATAGACAGATAGGTCGATAAATTGATAGATAGATATACAGTTACATAAATAGATAGATGAGTAGATAAATAAATGCATAGAAAGACAGAGAGATATATAGATATTTCCCCGCCCCCTCCCGTCGTTCGTCTTTTGGCACCGGCTTCTGCTCCGTTTTCTATGCCATCCGAACAACTTCCTCGTCTTTTGGCCCCGGCTTCTGCTCCGTTTTCCATGCCATCCGAACAACTTCCTCGTCTTTTGGCCCCGGCTTCTGCTCCGTTTTCCATTCCGAACAACTCTCGTCTTTTGGCCCCGGCTTCTGCTCCGTTTTCCATGCCATCCGAACAACTTCCTCGTCTTTTGGCCCCGGCTTCTGCTCCGTTTTCCGAATAACTTCCATCATTTAAACTTCGCGGTCTACGGGTGAACAAAAAGGGTGAACAGTAATCACCCTTCGCTATTGCTCAGACAAAGGGAAAGTCCGCACGTTTTTCCGTGACTGAATTAAAACTAGGAAAGAGAAGAAGCGTTTTGTGATAAGTTAAATGAATTTGGGGACTTGTATTTACTTTTTTTTAATGATTTTTGTTTTTAAGAAAGATGAAGAAAGACAAGAAAAAAGGAAGGAAATAGAAAGATAGAAAATAGATAAATAAACGAATTAAAACTAGAAAAGAAAAGAAGACTCTTACATTTACTTTTTTAATGATTTTTGTTTTAAGGAGTTGAAGAAAGACAAAAAAAGAAAAGAAAAGAAAATAGAATGAAAGATAGAAAATAGATAAATAAACGAAAATAACAATGAAATGTAATGAAATGAATTGAGGACTCTTGGATTAACCTTTTTATTGATTTTTATTTTTACGAAGTTGAAAAAAGACAAAAAAAGATAAAAATGAAAACAGAATAAAAGATATAAAAGTAGATAAATAAACAGAAATAATAATGAAATGAATGTATAAATATGGGATGGAATGCATCGTTGTCAAAGATGTTTATTCTCTATTATTTTTTTGAAATTTAAGAACATTTATAGATTTTGTGAAAGGGATGGGGGTACGGGGGGGGGTGGGTGGGGGGGGTAGATGTGGTATTTGGGATTATAGTGTTTTTAGTGAAAACGGGAGTGATGACATGATTGGTTTTATGAGGGGGATGAGGTTGGTGGATGATGATGGTGATGATGGTGGTGGTGTGATGGTGGTGGTGGTGTGATGGTGGTGGTGATGTGGTGGTGGTGGTGGTGATGATGGTGGTGATGATGGTGATGGTGGTGGTGGATGGTGGTGATGATGGTGGTGATGATGGTGGTGATGATGATGTTGGTGGTGGTGATGATGGTGGTGATGATGATGGTGGTGATGATGGTGGTGGTGGTGGTGATGATGGTGGTGATGATGTGGTGATGCATGGTGGTGATGATGGTGGTGATGATGGTGGTGTGATGATGGGTGGTGATGGTGGTGGTGGTGTGATATGTGGTGTGATGGTGGTGTGTGGTGATGGTTGGGTGTGATTGGTGGTGGTGATGTTGTGTGGTGGTGATGATGGGTCGGTGTGATGATGATGGTGATGATGGTGGTGGTGGATGGTGGTGTGATTGGTGGTGATGATGGTGGTGATGATGATGTTGGTGGTGGTGCATGATGCGTGTGATGCATGATCGGTGGTGATGCCATGTGGTGGTGGTGTCGGTGATGATGCGTGCGTGATGATGGCATGAGGGGTGCATGATTGGTTGCGTGGATGAGCCTTGGTCGGTGGTGATGGATCGGTGCTGATGGCAATGATGGTGGTGGTGATGGTGGTGGTCCGGTGCGTTGATGCATGGTTGGTGATGATAGGTGGTGGTGGTGATGTGCGTGGTGGTGATGGTGTTGGTGATGTTGGTGGGGTGCGGTCTGGTGAATGATGGTGGTGATGGATGGTGATGGTGGTGCGTGGATTAGCGTAGGTTGATGATGTGGTTGATCGATGGTCGGTGATGATGATGTCGGTTGGTGCGTTGATGATGGTCGGTGATTGATCGTGGTGGTGATGATTGCGTGGGTGGTGGTGGTGATCGATAGGTCTGAGTGCATGATGAGTGGTGATGGATGGTAGGTCGATGCATGCGTGGGTGGTGGATGATAGGTGGTGGGTTGAATTGATCGATTGGGTGGTGGTGCATGGTGGTGGTGGTGGGTTGATGATGGTAGGTGATGATGGTGGTGATGATGGTAGTGATGATGATGTTGGGTGGTGGTGATGGGATGCGTGGTTGATTGATGATGCGTGGTATCGGTGAGATGATGATGGGGTGTTGAGTTGGTGGTGATTGATTGGTGGTGGTTGATGTATGGTGGTCGGTGATGATGGTGCGTGTGATGATGATGATAGTGGTCGTGATGTTGGTGATGATAGGTGGTGGTGATGAGATGGGTGGTGATGATGCATGGTCGGTGATGCAGGTGGTGGTGGTGATGTAGGGTGGTGGTGATTGATGCGTTGGTATGAGATTGGTGGTGATGATCGATGAGTAGGTGGTGATTGATTGTAGGTCGATGATGGTTCGGTGATGATGGTCGGTGATGATGATGTTGGGGTCGGTGATGATGGTGGTGATGATGATGGGTAGGGTGATGATGGTGGCTGGTCGGTTGCGTCGATGATCGGTGGTGATGGATGGTGGTGAAAAATGATGGTCGGTGATGATGCGTAGGTGCGTTGATCGATGGTGGTGAGATGCATGGTGCTGGTGATGGTAGGTGGTTGGTGGTGATGATGGTGGTTGATGATGGTGGTGGTGTGGTTCGATGTGTGCGTGCGTGATGGTGGTGGTGATGTTGGTGGTGTGGTGCGTGCATGATGTTGGTGATCGATGGCTCGATTTGCGTGGTGGTGCGATGGTGCGTGATGATGGTGGTGATTGATGGTGCGTTGAATGATGCATGGTCTGATGGTTTAGGGGGATGCATGGTGGTTTGATGAGATGGGGTGATGATGGTATGGTGGTGGTGGTGATGATGCGTGGGATGATGGTTGGTGATGCATGCGGGTGAGAATGTGTCGGTGATGCATGGGTTGGTGATGATGATGGTGGTGGTTGATGGTGGTTGGTGGTGGGATGATGGTCGGTGCATGATGGTAGGTGATGATTGGTGGTGATGATGTTGGTGGTGGTTGATGATGGTGCGTGATGATGTATGGTGGTGGCTGATGTGGTGGCGCTGATGATGATGATGGTGTGGCTGGTTGTATGTTGGTAGCGTGATGCCATGGTCGTGGGTGATGATGGTGTGTTGATTGATGGTGCAGGGTGGTGATGCAGATCGATAGTCGGTTGGTGATGTTGGTCTGCATGATGGTACGGTGCGTGATGATGATGGTCTGGTGATTGATGATCGGTGCGTCGGTGATGATTGGTGCTGGTGGTGGTGATGATGGTGGGTGGTGGTGATGATGGTCGTGCATCGATGATGGTCGGTGAATGATGATTGGTGGTGGTATGATGTTGGGTGAGGTGGTTGAAATGATGCATGATGGTGATGATGATGCGTGGTGATGATGATGGTGTTGTTGATTGACGCATGGTGATGCTGATTGGTGGTGATGTTGGTGGTTTTGATGATTGATGATGGTGATGATTGGTGGTGGCGATGATGATAGTAAGTGTATTACTATGATTTTTTTTTCTGTTGCTACTGTTCCTTCTGCTAACATTGCACCATACTATTGACATATTGTTATCAACACTACGATAGCAGAATCAATAGCATCAAGATTTACTATTACTATTATTATTTACCAGTACTATTATCACTGGTCATATTACTACTATTATTATTACTACTACTACTACTACTTTTATCACTGCTGTTACTACTAACACCACTTCTACTACAATTCCTGCTATTACAACTAGCAGTACCACCACCATCACTACTTTTATTACGACTATTAGTACTATCTCTACTATTACTTCTGCCAACACTACCATCACCATGTGTGGAATTCGTGACGAACAGATTGCAACAGGAACAACGAAGGGAAGGACAAGAAAACACACGAATATACCGAAGGCCTTTTCGCTATTGCTTCTTCATACCCTGACGAAGCAATAGAAACAAAATTAAGACAGGCATAAAAAAAACGAAAATAAGGATACGAAGATAGGAAATTAACGAAAACATAAATCCAAAAACATAACAAAAATAAGGGAAACAGAGCAAAAAAGAGAAAAAAAGAGAGAGAAAAAATAGAAAGCGGGCATAGAAAAAAGAAAAAACGACAACAATAATAAAACAATAATAAACAAGAAAACAAACAATAAAACAAAAAAAAAAAACAATAATAACAAATGAAAAAAAAACAATAATAAACAAGAAAACAAACAATAATAACAAATGAGAAAAAAACAATAATAAAACAATAATAAACAAGAAAACAAACAATAATAACAAATGAGAAAGACACAATAATAAACAAGAAAACAAACAATAATGAACAAGAAAACAAACAATAATAACAATTGAAAAAAAAATAATAATAAACAAGAAAACAAACAATAACAACAAAAAGGAGAAAAAAAATTAACAGGAAAAAAAGAAAAACAAAATGGCCGCCGCCCGGAGACCCTTCTCGCTCGCTCAGGTCATCGTCCACGCCAACCCGGCCTCTCTCGCTGTCTACCTGTTTGTCTGTCTGTTGCCCAGTCGGAGTGTCTGTGCGTCTGTTTGCGGCTTTTGTTTGTTTGGTCTTTCTCTCTCTTTTTGTTTTGCTATTTCTCTCTTTCTATATTTATTTCTTTTTCTCTTTCTTTCGCCCTCTTTCTCTTTTCTCTCTCTCTCTCTCTCTTCTCTCTCTCTCTCTTTCTCTCTTCTCTCTCTCTTCTCTCTCTCATCTCTCTCTCTCTCTCTCTCTCTCTCTCTCTCTCTCTCTCTCTCTCTCTCTCTCTCTCTCTCTCTCTCTCTCTCTCTCTCTCTCTCTCTCTCTCTCTCTCTAACACATAAACTGAATATGTTTATGTATATATGTATAATATATGAATACAAATATGTACATATACACACACACACATCTACATACAACTTAACTTCCCATTTACTTATTAATCTATTATCTACATATCCACTTCTCTCTCTCATCTCCCTTTTCCCTTTAAAGAATTCTCATTGTCATTCCACCTCACTCCCTCTCCCCTCACCCCTCTCCTCTCCTCTCCTCTCCCCTCCTTCCTCCTTCTCCCTCCTTCTCTCCTCTCCTCTCTCCTCCCCTCCCCTCCTCCCCTCTCCCTCTCCTCCCCTCTCCTCCTCTCCTCTCTCCTCCTCCCCTCTCCCTCACTCCCCTCTCCTCTTCCTCTCCTCCCTCCCCTCACCCCCTCTCCTCTCCTCACCCCCTCCCCTCCCTCCTCTCCTCTCCTTCTCCCTCCCCTCCCCTCACCCCTCTCCTCCTCCCTCTCCTCCCTCTCCTCCTCCCCTTCCTCTCCTCTCCACCCTCCCCTCTCCTTCTCCCTCCCTCCCCTCCCCCCCCAAGCCATCTACAGCTGTGAGAGACGTCCATTGTAGTCCTTGTCCGTTATCTTTTAACAGCTCTTCATTCTTCTTTCTTTTTTCCCTGTTTCTCACTCTTCTTCACTCTTTCACGCGTCTGTTCTTCTCTCTTTCTCTCTCACTTTTACTCTTCATTCTTTCTCACTTTTTTAAAAACTTTTCTTTCACTCTTTCTCATTCCTCTTCACTTTTTTTCATTCTTTCTCACTCTTCACTCTTTTTCTTTTCTTTTTTTCTTCTTATTCTTATTTTGTTCTTATTATGTTCACCGTATGTTGTTTTCTTTTGATCCTGATTTGCTGTTTGTTATTTTTCATCGTCTTTTTTCGGTTCATTTTTACGTTTTATCTGTTTATCGAAGTGTTTTCTTCAGCAGTAGTCTAAGAATATTTTATATTCTTATAAGAATGGCATTTTCATCTGTCTTGTACTTGCTATCTGCTCTCTCTCTCTCTCTCTATCTATCACCATTTGTCTTCTCTATCATTTGTCTCTCTCTCTCTCTTCTCTCATTTGTCTTTCTCTCTATATATATATTTCTCTATCACCATTTCTCTTTCTCTCTCTCTCTCTATCACCATCTCTCTCTCTCTCTATCACCAATTGTTCTTTCATATCTCTCTCTCTTCTCTCTCTCTCATCTCTCTCTCTCTCTCTCTCTCTCTCTATCATCATCTCTCTCTCTCTCTCTATCACCAATTGTCTTTCTTTCTCTCTCTCTCTCTTTCTCTCACCATCTCTTCCTCTCTCTCCTTTTGCGTCCCTTGCCCTACACGGCTCTCCTACTCACGTCTCCCCCCCCTCCCCCTACCCTCTTGCGTCACGGAGAAGATTCGCACCCACGTTAACCCTTCACCCCTTCCTCCTCCTCCTCCTCCCCTTTCCCCTTCTCTCCCTCCCCTATTACTCTTCACTTCCCCTCCTCCCTCTCCCATTCTTCCCCTCCTCCTATCTCTTTCTCTCTCCCTCTCCCATTCCTTTTCCTCATCCTATCTTCTCTTTTCTCTCCCTCTCTTCCTTCCCCTTCCCCCACACTTACCCCTTCCCCCCCCCACCTCCTCAATCTGTAACGTCGTGCACCTGTTGTTTAACTGTTGAGATTTAGGGGGGTAGGGGTGGGTGGGGTTAAGGGGGGATTTAACCTGTCCGTTAATCCTTTTGTAAGGGACAGGGGGGGGAGGGGAGAAGGGGGGAGGAAGGAGAAGAGAGAAGGAGTGGGGGGGGGAGGGGGGAGCGGAAAAAGAGAGAGAGAGGGAGTGGGGGAGGGGGAGGAGGGAATGAGAAGAGAGAGGGAGTGGGGGAGGGGGAAGGAAGGGAGGAGGGAATGAAGGGAGTGGGGGAGGGGGAGCAGGGGGAGGAATGAGAAGAGAGAAAAGGGAGTGGGGGGAGAGGGGGAGGAGAGAATGAGGAGAGAGAGGGAATTGGAGGAGAGGAGGAGGAGGGAATGAGAAGAGGAGGGAGTGAGGAGAGAGGGGGAAGAGGGGAAGGAGGGAAAGAGGAGAGAGAGGGAGAGAAAGAAAGGATTTTCGTGACCGTTATTTTCTGCTCGTCATCGGAATGTTCGGTTTCGTTGTCACAGCCGTGGTAATTGTTCTGTCATTCTGTCATCGGAATTTGTCACTTGTGAAAGTGCAGCGTGAAATATGGCGAACAGAGTGAATTGAAAGAAAAATATCATGATGATGAAAGAAAGAAAGAAAGAAAGAAGAAAAAAAAAGAAACGTAAAAAAATGACAAAGGGACACTTGAAATTCTTCACGTGGTTAGGTTATCCCTCGCCAACCCCCCCCCCCTCCCCACCCCCCTCTGACCACCCCTCCCCTCCCCACTCCCCCCCTCCCCCCCCCTCCCACTTGTACTGTTATCTCCACTAACGCGAGATCTTTATATGTACATATATGAAGTGCAAATCACCGACGGTTTTACATGACAAAGAAGGAACATCTTGCGGGCGGAGGTAGGGAGAGGGAGAGGGGGAGAAGGAGAGAGGGGAGAGGGAGAGGGAGAGAGGGAGAAGGAGAGAGGGAGGGAGAAGGAGAGGGGAGAAGGAGAGAGGGAGAAGGAGGAGAAGAGAGAGGGAGAAGGAGAGAGGGAGAAAAGGAGAGAGAGGGAGAAAGGGAAAAGGAGAGGGAGAAGAAAAGAGGGAGATGGAGAAAGGGAGAAGGAGACAGGGAGAAGGAGAAAGAGATAGAGAGAAGAAGAGAGGGAGAAAGGGAGAAAGGGAGAGGAAGAGATGCAGAATTGCAATATCAACGTTAATAATCCGATGCGAGATGACGTCAGACAAAATAGAGGCGGGAAAGAGGCTGCGAATGCGTACATTAGGTTAGGAATCCTTCGCTTACTTCAGTGTCCGACCACAAGGGGTTATCACGGTTATTATGTCTCATTCTAACCGGAAATGGACACGAGGGGAAATTACCGTGGGTGTATTTCTTTCCCTTGTAAAAAAGTTTAGCAAGATGCTTGTCCGGAACTGCCACCAAAGGAGTCGTATGGAAGAGTAGCAGCGAGTTACCAGCACGCACGAACAAAATCTTTTTTATTCTCCTACATAACTACTTCCTTTCTCTAAGATGCACAAGAATGAACTCATCCATATTCATAAAAAGCATCCCAATGATGATTCTAAGAGTCGAAGCATCCGAGTATCCAATACAAGTAGGGGGAAAATAGGCGACGTGCCAACCCCCTTCCGCACCGACTGCCTGCCGGTAAGCGCAACAGCCGGGCGGTTTCAGGCGTGTTAGAGTCTCCACGGCTGCCGCTGCTACTGCGCCGTCTGCGGTCACGTGAGAGTACGTCGGGCAATCTGGTGCAGGAGGTGATTGTGCGAATAAGAGAAGAGGTTTGAGACGATTCGAATTCCGTTCGGATCGGAGAGCTTGTGTGTAGAGTACTTTGATGGTGAACGAAAATAGACAACTTGTCGCTTCGGAAGTGTGTCAAAGGAAGAAAAAAACAGAAAAAAACACAGAAAAATATAAGAAACAATAACACACTTTCCATAAAACCAAAGAAATATAAGAAACAGATACAGACAGGAAGAGAAGGCGAGAGAAAAAGAGCAGTTATCTGTTGCAACTCCGAACAGTTGACCCAGCCGAGTGACTCAGACGTGCCGAGACGCTGAGCTGAATGAATTGGGTTCACATAGGGGCGTCGCCGCGTCAATTAGCAGTGCGAACTCGTTTGTTCAGCTAAGCCCCCCTTCCCACGCTGCTCTCTGGTGCTTCTGAAGGGAAATGTCTACGTCTGAATCCAGGATTTTGCTTCTGAAGGGAAAATATCTTCGTCTGAATCCAGGATCTGGAAAATATTTACGTCTGAATCCAGGATTTTTTCTGCTTCTGAAGGGAAATATCTACGTCTGAATCCAGGATTTTTCTTCTGAAGGAAAATATCCACGTCTGAATCCAGGATTTTTGCTTCTGAAGGAAAATATCCACGTCTGAATCCAGGATTTTTTTATGATTTAGTTCAGATGATATGAAGTTGTGAAAAAAAGTGTATTAGTGTCACAAGCGATGACAAGGCGAGACAAAGGCTTCTGGTAAAAGAAAATAAGGAAAAAAAAAACAACTTGTCTGTGTACAAAATACAGGAAGTCAGGAACAATGTCTGGTTCTCCGCTCATACGCTCCTCACCCTCGTAAGTACAGAAGCATACACGCATATCTCTCCCACGTTATTGTGTTATATTGTACCATTCTCTATTTTATTTTCCTCCATGCTTTCCTCTTCCTTTCTCACCTCTGTTCCTCTTTCTCCCTCCTTTCTCACCTCTGTTCCTCTTTCTCCCTCCTTTCTCACCTCTGTTACCTCTTTCTCCTCCTCCTCTTTCTCACCTCTGTCTCCTCTGTTCCTCTTTCTCCCTCCTTTCTCACCTCTGTTCTCTTTCTCCTCTTTCTCCCTCCTTTCTCACCTCTGTTCCTCTTTCTCCCTCCTTTCTCACCTCCTGTTCCTCTTTCTCCCTCTTTCTCACCTCTGTTCCTTTTTCTCACCTCTGTTCCTCTTTCTCCCTCCTTTCTCACCTCTGTTCCTCTTTCTCACCTCTGTTTCCTCTCTTTCTCACCTCCTTTTCCTCTCCCTCCTTCTCACCTCTGTTCCTCTTTCTCCCTCCTCACCTCTGTCTCCTCCTTTCTCACCTCTGCTCTTTCTCCCTCCTTTCTCACCTCTGTTCTCTCACCTCTGTTCCTCTTTCTCCCTCCTTTATCACCTCTTTTCCTCGCTCCATTCCACGCGCTGAATAATAGAGAGTAATGAATGGATTTCCTCAAGTAAATTATGCTTGAAGAAGGTGCAAGGAACAATGAAGAAGAAGGTCACGTTCGGAAATCTTTTTTCTTTTTTCTTAGACGAAAGTTATGGAGAAAAAGCAGCTGTTTGGAATTCATGATTTCTCTTTGATTTATCTTTATCAAATTTTCCTTGTTTCTTTTGTTTATATTTCCTTCCCCTCTTCTTCTTATGTTTCCTCCTTTTTTGTTCTTATATATCTTTCGTCTTTCCTATTCTTTTAATATACTTTATTTTTATTGTGTTTATACATTTTTTTATAATGATGATTTATACCTAATGATGTATTGGTACAGATAATAGCTACGTTTCTCAATGCTTGTTTATTTATGAAATCAGCTGTTTAATACTCTGATATATGCGAGGTGTATGTGGACAAAGATTATTACTTATTTCGATTTAGAGAAGCAATATCGAGTGGGATTAAGCTCAGAGATAATTTTCATTAGACTTGTATCAACATGTCTACTAGTAATGGACAAATCTTTGACAAAATATGATATTTTGGCCGGTCATCTTATGATTTCAAGCACGTAAAAGAAAAAAAAAAGATATTTAGAAATATTATTGAGCAGTAAAAAGCAGGTTAGGGAGAGAGAGAGAGAGGGAGAGAGAAGAAGAGAAAGGGAGAAGAGGGAGAGAGAGAGAGAGAGGAGAGGGAGTGGAGAGGAGAAGAGAAGAGAAGAGAGAAGAGAGAGAGAGAGAAGAGAGAGAGAGAGAGAGAGAGAGAAGAGAGCGAGAGAGAGAGAGAGAGAGAGAGAGAAAGAAGAGAAAGAGAGAAAAGAGAAAGAGAGAGAAAGAGAGAGACAGAGATAGACAAATGAATAGACATATAGACAGACAGATAGGTAGATAGACACAGACAGACACCCAGACACATGAAGAGAGAGAGAGAAAGACATTAAGAAAGAAAGAAAGAGAGAGAGGAAGAGACATTCTTCAACCACTACCTCTATGCTTGTATTCTCAAAAGGTATAATTTTGGAAACGGAAAATGCTCTCTTTAAAGAACGGTTTGTTCCAGCAGCCTTGCAGAAACACGTGCAGACACACACACACACACACTCTCACACTCACACACTCACACACACACTCAGACTCACACTCACACTCACCACTCACACTCACACTCACAACACACACACACACACACACACACACACACACACACACACACACACACACACACACACACACACACCACACACACACACAACACACACACACACACCACACACACCAACACACCAAACACACACACACACACACACACACACACACACACACACACCACCACCCACCCCACACCCCTCTACCCCTCCCCCTCCCTCTCCTCCCTCCAACATCGCCACCACAGTCTGTTCCTTCACCACAGATAGATAGATCTTTGTAGGGAAACGAAATTGACGTGTTCTGACATGCGCTGCGGGGCGGTACTGGGGACCAAAATTAGTACACGAGGGGACGAAGAGGAAAGTTTAGGAGAGAGGGAGAGGGAGAGAGAGGAGAGGGGGGATGGAGAGAGGGAAGGAGAGGGGGGGAGAGAGAGAGGAGGGGAGATGGAGGAGAGGGAGAGAGAGAGAGGGAAGAGGGAGAGAAAGGGGAGAAGAGAGGGGAAAGGAGAGAGAGAGGGAGAGGGAGAGGGAGAGGGAGAGAGAGAGGGAGGGGGAGGGAGAGGAGAGGGAGGGAGAGGGAGAAGGGAGGGAGACGAGAGAGAAGAGAGAGAGAGATAGAGAGAGAGAGAGAGAGAGAAGAGAGAGAGAGAAGAGAAGAGAGAGAGAGAGAGAGAGAGAGAGAGAGAGAGAGGAGAGATGGAACAGACAGACACACAGGCACACAGACTGAAGAAAGGACGGCGAATTTGCCACTATATCCAATAAAAAAAAAAAAACACAGCAGAACCGAAGAGGAGACACAGAACCGGCGCGTATTGCTGTTGTTGAAAAGAGTTGTTTGCATAAATGAGGAGGCTAAGAGAACGCCACGGAAGCAGCACAAAAGACTGGAAATTATACTAATGATGTGTCCGGTGGCGGTAAATGCTTCCTGTTTCAGACTTGGTGTGGGAGAAGCAGGGGGAGGGAAAAGGAGAGGGTGGGAGTAGAGGGAGGAAGGGAGAGTGAAGAGAGGGAGGGAGAGAGAGGGAGTGGGAGAGAGAGGAGTGGGAGAAGAGGGAGTGGGAAGAGAGGGAGTGGAGAGAGAGGAGTGGGAGAGAGAGAGAGAGAGATATGAAGAGGGAGAGGAGAGAGAGGTGGAGGGAGAAAGAAGGCGAGAAAGTATGAAAGAAAGAGAATAAAAAAAAAAAGTTAGAGGTTTTGAAAACGTGATCGCATCTCATGACTTACGTATAGCAAGAACGTACAAGTGGAAAAGGCAATCAAAATATACGAGAGACACAGGTAATCCAACGAATTAGAATAATCCTAAATTGAATATGGAAATAAAAAGATAAGATAGGCTATAAAGAAGATACGAGCAATACACGTCCTCTCTCTTCTCTCTTCCTCTCCGCGAATAATTCTAAATTAAATAATGGAAATAAAAAGAATGAGATAGGGTATAAAGAAGATACAGCAATACCGTTCTCTCTCTATCTCCTCTCCCGGAAGATTCTATAATTAGATATGGGGAAATAAAAAGATTTAAATAGGGGGGGGGGGGGGGTAATAAAAGAAGATACAGATTAAAGAAGTGTCTTTATCTCCTCTCACTCCTTTATATAAAACATTCCTATTAATTCGAAATTATTGAATCATCAAGGGAGGGCCAAACAGGGGGGTACGGAGGGGGGCGGGTTTTCAGTTCAGTGACATTTGTGATTTGGGTCATGAAGGCTTTTTACAACACGGAACACACTACCTAATATATACAGACAAACGCACATACCATGAATAGAACACAGCAATAAACACAGTACAGTAAATGAACACACAAACAACATACAATAATGAACACACACACCACACAACAACATATAATAACAATAAGTGAAAACACACACACACGACACACAAACCACAACGTTGACACATAAACATGCACATCACACGAAAACACACACACACATCATAAACGACACACCCGCACAAGTCAGTGCGTATGGAAACGAAGATAAAGAGACATAATGATGAGGATGGAGATGTAAACGCTGATAAAAAAGGAAGAAAGTAAGCAGGCGAACGAGCAAGGACTTCGGCGCTTCAAATCATCTGGGATTTTACCGGAAATCGCTCTCCGACCGTCTTGTGGTCTCTTACAGTGATTTAGGGATTTTTGAGAAGACCGCGGGATTATATACATCTATTCTTTGTTGACTTCTGTTTAGTTATGTGCTTGCGGTTGTCGCTGGGTCCGGGTTGGCGTCTGGCAGATGGGTCGCTCTGTGCGGCGGGAGGCAATATGGGCGTGTGCCTGCGATTTTATCATTCCATTGTGATATTGCATATATCTATCTATCTATCTTCTATTATCTATCTATCTATCTATCTATCTATCTATCTATCTATCTATCTATCTATTTATCTATATATGTGTATATATATATGTATATATATAATATGTTATATGTATATTACATATTATGTTATATATATGTATGTATATAATATATGTATATATATGTATGTATATATTATATAATATAATATATTATATAATATTATAATATATATATATATATACAATATATAATATTATATATATATATATATATATATATTATATATATATATATATGTATATATATGTATATATATAGTATATATTATATATATATGTATATATATATATATACTATATATATATATATATATATATATATAATACATATATTCTATTATTATTTATTATTGAAGTAATAAATTATCAATATCATTATTAATCGAAGTGATTCGTAAGCAACTTATAATCTACTCGTCTCATCATTGTCACATTATCATTATTTTTTCATCAATTTCTAGTGGTGGGTGTGCCATGTGTGTATGTGTGTGTGTGTGTTGTTGTGTGTGCTGTGTGTGTGTGTGGTGTGTGTGTGTGTGTGTGTGTGTGCTGTGTGTGTGTGTGTGTGTGCGTGTGTATGTATGTATAATTATGTACCTATGTATTATTAATATGTATATTATATATTATTACCTAAAAAGACACAGTGACACCAGGATCACTTGAGCGTTCGAAAGTGAACAACAATGTTCAATTGAATCGGAAGCAGTTACTTTCAAAGGCGTTGGCTTTGATGGGAATAGATATGAGAGATTGATGATGAAAAGAACGAAGAAATCGAGCTTGAGAATCGGGAAATGAAAACTGGTTTCGATTGCATAACTTGTTGTTGTTGTTATTTTTTTTTTCTGTAGTTTTACTTTTGTTTCTTCTTTAAAGTTGTTTGGTGAAGGTGGCTGTTGTTTCGTTTTTTTTCATTATTATTCTGTCCATTATAGTTTATGTTATTATTTCACTGATTTACTCTTTAACTAATAATGGATATCTTGTGTAAAAAAAAAAAAAAAAAAAGAAAGGTATGAATTTGAAACGAAATTTTCACAATACAAAGGTGTTTACGTGTTCGATATATTTCGTCAGATAGAGATGTATTTTAACCGGTTCGATTATACTCTTGTCGATATACATGTATTTCTGACGAAAGATATAATCGAACGGTTAAATAATCTCTTGTTATTGGTGAGATACTCGTTCTCATTCATCCTTTCCACATTGGTCCAACATGATACGGTTTCATAGGATATCTTACTGCACATTTTAATTGCAAAAATATTATGCATCGTCTATCATACTCATCATGATAACTCGTTGTACCGTCGCATGTTCTTGTTCTCTCACAAATCGCTGTTCATCATATCACAATATTTTTTGTTTATATTTTGTTATCATTTATTCATTACTATTTGTGACAATGTAAAAAGACGCATTGTTATTGTTATGATGGTAATAATTATCATTGTTGTTATTAATTGTATCTCATCATCATCATTATTATCATTATTATTATTTTATTATCATCATCATTATTATTACAGTAAAGTGCCTCGCATTCAATCATTCACGGGCATTTCACGTTCATCATCAAAATATCATGTATCATTATATCATCATCAACAGGTTAAACTTGAGCCGTACCAAACATTACTACATTTCACATCATACCATCATGCACAATCACTAACTGTTCCCGCTTTCTTCGTTGCTCACCATCTTTTCCCTTCCTTGCTCTCATTTCACACCACATTACTACATTTCACTCATTAATCTCACATCCACCTGTTCTCCTCCGTTGCTCACCATCTTTTGCCCTTCCTTCCTTCTTCTTTCACCCAATTATTGCTCTTCTTCTCNGAGACGCAGAGAGACCGAGACGACCCTACGGAGAGACATGAGAGAGACGGAGAGAGAGGGAGACGCTGAAGAGAGAGAGAGAGGTAGAGGACGATTGAGAACGAAATCAAACCAAAATAAAAACGACGGAGAAACACGCCCATGGTAAAAGAGAAAGACAAGACCAAGAAAGAGAAAAAAAAGAGAGAAAAACACAATAATCACCAAAACCCCCCATAAAGAAAATTACGCACATAGATGAAAAAGAATAAAAGAGGGAAGACAGGGAAGAAGCGGAGGGATTCTTAGGTGACCTTCAAGAGCGGCCAAGCGACTACACCCCCCTCCTCCTCCCTCCTCACCCCTCTCCCCCTCCCTCCTCCTCACCTCTTCCCCCTCCTCCTTCCCCCTCCCCCCACGCGCTATACCCTCTGCCGTGTTCAATTTGCATGGTCATCCTAATAACACGAGAGAATGGGACGCAGGACGATGAGGAGCGGAGAGGGGGAGTGGGGAAGGGAGAAGGGAGATAAGGAGGGGGAGGCGGAATGGAGAAGGAATAGGAGAGGAGGAGGGGAGAGGAGGAGAATGAGGAGTGAAAGATGAGAGGAAGAGAAAAGAAGAAGAAGGCAGAAGGAAAGGAGAAGAAGCAGAATGAAAAGGTGAAGGAGGAGGAGAAGGAGGAGAAAGATGGAGAGGAGTAGGAGATCAAGATGGAAGAAGTATATGGAAGAAGAAGAAAAAGATGAGGAGAGAGAATGAAGGGAAGAATGGAAGAAAAAAAGAGAGAGGAAGAAAGATGGAGATAGTATGAAGAATGGTAAGAGAAGAGGAAGGAGAGAAAGATGGAGGAGTAGTATGAAGAATGGATAAAAGAGGAAGAGGAGGAGGAGGAGGGGATCAAGAAGAAGAAGAGAAAGATGGAGAGTAGTATGAATGGATAAAAGGAGAAAGAGGACGGTAGAGGAAGAGAAAGAATGAGAGAGTTAGTATGAATGGAATGGAACGAAAGAGAGGAGGAGGAGAAAGAGAAAGATGCGAGAGAGTAGTTTTTATAGGAAAATGGATAGGAAGAGGAGGAGGAGTAGGAGGAGGAGGGGCAGAGATAACCCGACCAGTATGGTAAAGAAGCGACACGAGTGAAAATGTGGTTTGAGGAAGGCTATTGCAAGGTAAATTTAAAACCGGGAGGCGCTTTATCATATTCTCTCTATAATCCCTTCCTTTCTCGGTCTTCCTCTGTCTCCTTTTCGTTTTCGTATTTGGATTCAGTGGAAAGTTAAATGAGAGACCAGGAAGAAGATGAAGAAAAGGAAGAGGAAACGGAAGAAAAATAAGAAAAGGAAGAAAGAGAAGAAAAAGTAGAATAAACACAAATAAAAAGAAGAAAAAGAAAAAATGACAAAGAAGAAGGGAAATAAAAATAAATAGAAGTAAGAGAAATTACACGATTTCTTTCTCTCTCTTCTCTCTCTCTCTCTTCTCTCTTCTCTTTCTCTCTCTCTCTCTCTCTTTCTCTCTCTGATCTTTTTTTTTTTCTTCTTTCTTTTTCTTTTTTTTCTTTTTTTTCTTTTTCTTTTTCTTTTCCTTTTTATTTTTCTCTCTCTCTCTCTCTTCTCTCTCTCTCTTATATATATATATATAATATATATATATATATATATATATATATATATATATATATATATAATATATATACATTATTTTGTCTTTATTCATTCAGACGCACTCCATGCAGAAGAGCACGAAGGGAATAGAGAAGGGGAGGATAGAGATGAAAGAGAATGGAGGGGAGAGAGGATCTGGCGGGGAGGTGGGGGAGGAAATGAGGGAAAGAACAAGTAAAATTAATTGGAAACGAAAAAGAGAAGAGCAAGATACGGCCATAAGGAATGGTAAGGAGAGAAGGAGACCCAGGAAGTCGTCCGAGACCAGGAGGAGACCCAGGAAGTGGAAGGAAGGAGGAAAGGAAAGGAAGGAAGGAAGGAAGGAAGAAGGAAGGGAGTGGGGAGGAGGAAGGAAGGAAGAAGGAAGAAGGAAGGAGAAGGAAGGAAGGAAGGAAGGAAGAAGGAAGGAAGGAAGGAAGGTGGGAGGGAGGGAGAAAGGAGGGAAGAAAGAAAAAAAAAAAAATATATATATATATAATATATAATATATATATAATTATATTATATATATATATATATATTTAATATATATATACATATATATACATATATACATATACACATATACATATACATATACATATATACATATATACATATATACATACATACATACATATAACATACATACATATATATATATATATAGTATTATATATATATATATATATATATATATATATATATATATATATATATATATATATGTATATGTCTCAGAGATTGTGGCATCAGCTATTTTTCACTCCGTTTTTTTTTTCTTTTTCCTGTCGTGACTGAGCGAGGGAATTCGTGTCATTCAACTCCTCGGCTCAGGTTTAACAAAATATCTATTCATTAATTATTTTATAGGTATTTCTACACATTTATTCATAATCTGTGCATATATCAAACGTGCTAAATCCGTAATCTGTCTATACTGAGATCTATTGATTACACCGAACACACATCTATCTACTAAAGCCGTCGAGGACAAGTACGGCGTCCTGCTGTTCCGACGGGGCGGTTCCAGGGCGACCTTGAGCTCCTGGGTTCCCTGGAGGCCACGCGCGCCCTCGCCCTCCTGACGAAGCGGGCCGAGGAGATCTAACACGCGGAAGAGGCTGTTCTCTCGGGCCATCTCCAGGGTCCGGGAGGAAGCCATCCGCGAGGAGGACAAAGGAGCGGAAGGCGAGGTTTGAGGAGGAGCTCGAGCGGGAGGAGGAGAGAGGAGAGGCAGCGTGAGGCTCTTCCTGAGGAGCGCCATGACCTCGCTTCCTCATGCAAACAACAGAGAACGAAGGTCGCGTTATTCCCACTCCTACTGATGAAGGCCTCTCCCGGGGCCTTCCTCGTAAAAGACCTAGGGCTCCTTGCCGTGCTCCTTGGCCGTCTTCCTTTTAGGTTCCTTGGCCGCGGTCAGCGCCGCTGCTCCCAGGCGCGGGCAGGACTCGCGTGGCGATGTCTCCCCGACGCGGCGGCCAGCACCGGACGCACCGGGAAACTGATCGTCCACACTCCGTCCCCGAAGAACGTTATGGTCGCGCCTGCAAGGAGCGGCCTCCCGACGAGCAGGCAGGGCGCGGAAGGCACGACCTCCCCTTTCCCCTTCCTCCCCAGGCCCTTCACCGGCGCCTCGCCCTTGAAGGATACGCTTTCTGTCCCGTTTGCCAGACGGACTATCACTGGTTCATCGAGCTCCTTCATATCCAGTCCGAGACTCTGCGCTTGCTCAGGGCCGCGGACGCCGAGGGAACCGCATCCCGTGTCCAGGGTTGCTCCGGCCCCGGCGCCGTTCCAAAACACACACACACACACACACACACACACCACACACCACACACACACACACACACACACACGAAACTACAGCAAAGAATACAAAAAAGACAGAGGTGTTGTTAATTCAGTACAGTCAACGTCCTCTCACAAAATATAACAATAAATAAAAGTAATAGTTGATGATGATGATGATGATAACAATAATTATAATAATATCAATAACAACAGCAACATCCATCATAATACTAATGATAAATAATAATAATAATGACGATGAAATATGATAATAATAGTAACAATAATAATAATAATAAATAATAATAATAATAATAATATAATATAATTATAATAATATATATGATAATAAAAATAACAATAATAATTACAATAATAATAATATGACACAACAACACATGAATGATAATAATAGTAATAGGAGTAATAATAGCAATAATATAAATAATAATAATAATAATAATAATAATAATAATAATAATAATAACAAATACAATGATATTAACAAACCAAAAATAAAAAGAATACAAAACACTAAACCAAAGCCTCCAAAAAATCCCCAACTATTGGCCAATCCCCGCCTCCAATCCGCCGAAACCAAGGTCACGCTGGAAGCCCGAGAGGTCACGGCGAAGGATCTGAGAACTCCTTCGCCATTCGAGGTCAGGTCGCCGCGTCCTTCGGGGCTGGCTGGGTGTCGTTAGGCTTTCCTTCTTTATTTTCCACGTTTTCTTTCTTTTTTAATCGATTCTTTTTGTCCCTTTAATCTCTATTTTGTTTTATCTTCTCTTTCTTTCTCTCCATTTGTTTCTTCTTCTTGTCCTCCTGTTTTCCTCCTCCTCCCTCTTCTTCCAACCTCCTCCTCCTCTTCTCTCTCTATCCCCTTCCCTTCTCCTCTTCTTCCAACCTCCTCCTCCTGTTCTACCAACCTCCTCCTCCTTCTTTCTCTCTCTTTCTCTCCCCTCCCCCTTCGCCTATTCTTCCAACCTCTCCCCTCCCCTCTTCATCCGCTCTCTTCTCGCTCCTTCTTCCTCTTCTTCCCTCCTCATTCCTCCCTATCTCCCTCCTCTCCATGACCCCCCCCCCCAATATTTCCCCCTCCGGCCCCCCACGAGGTCATGACCGGGGCAGGCGGCAGCAGCCTCCCGCGCCCAGGGTTCACCGCCCAAGACGTATCTATGGACCAAGCCGTGATACACGCCCCTGCCTATGCCCCGCCCACCATTCTCGCCCCTCGTTCGCCCTCTCTCTTCTCCTCTCTCTCTCTTTCTCTCTCTTCTCTCTTCTCTCTCTCCTCTCTCTCTCTCTCCTCTGTGTGTGTGTGTGTGTGTGTGTGTGTGTGTGTGTGTGTGTGTGTGTGTGTGTGTGTGTGTGTGTGTGTGTGTTGTGTGTCTGTCTCTGTCTCTCTTTTATCACTTGCCGTCCCTTCATCTTCTTCTCTTCTTTATCTCTGTCTCTCTCTGTCTCTGTCTGTCTGTCTTCTGTCTGTCTGTCTGTCTGTCTGTCGTGTTCTCTCTCTCTTTTATCACTTGACCCGTTCCCTTTCATCTTCTCTTCTCTTCCTCTCTCTCTCTCTTTATCACTTGGCCCGTTCTCTTTCATCTCTCTTCTTTCTCTTTTTCTTTCTTTCTCTCTGTCTCTGTCTCCTCTTACACTCGTATACCCATTCTCTCCTCTTTTCCTCTTCTTCCTCTCCCTCTCCTCCCAACACTTTACCTTCCTCTCCCTCCCTTTTATCCTCTTCATCACCTTTCTCCCCCCTCCCCTCGCACCCCCGCTGGGATCTATCCGCGAACAATCCTAATTACTTGTTTATTAATGTCGAGCCGATTTTATACGCTGGATAGAAGATGCCGCTACAGCTTTTGGGGGTCCGTGGGTCCCCCCTTCACTCCCCCCTACCCCCCTGTCGGCCCAATCCTCCTCCTTTCGGGCCTTCCCCCCCTTCTCACCCTTCGCCCCCGCCTCTCTCTCTCTCTCTCTCTCTCTCTCTCTCTCTCTCCCTCTCTCTCTCTCTCTCTCTCTCTCTCTCTCTCTCTCTCTCTCTCTCTCTCTCTCTCTCTCTCTCTCTCTCTCTCTCTCCTCTCTCTCTCTCCCTTTTCCTCGTAGCTTAAATTCCTTTTATGCTTTGCCCGTGTTTCTTCCTTCTCCCTCAACTACGTTTTCTTTCTCTCTCTTCTCGTCTTCTCTCTCCATTCCCATTCTCTCCTACTACTACTATCTCTTTCTTTCTTCTTCCTCCTATCTTCCTCCTCCTCCTCCACCTCCTCACCACCAAACCTAAGAACTAAATTACCAACTCTTCTCATCTTCTCTCTCTATTCCCCTTCTCTCCTCCTACTACTACTATTTCTTTCTACTTCTTCCTATCTTCCTCCTCCACCTCCTCCGCCTCCTTTTCCTCACCATTACCTAAGAACTAAATTACCTCACTCTTCTCATCTTCTCTCTCTATTCCCCTTCTCTCCTCCTACTACAACTATTTCTTCCTCCTTCTTCTTCTTCTCTTCCTCCTCTCCTCTCCTCCTCCTCTTCTTCTTCCTCCCTCCTCACCATCATTACCTACGAACTACTACAAACAGGTTCCCACTTTTTACAGTCTCCGATGAGCCTGATATTCATGCAACGAGTCCGTGCACGGGGTTTCGGGTAAATGCATATCACTGACAGTTTTATTCTCGCTTCGAAAAATATTTTTTTTAACTAAAAATAGGCAAGGTTGTGGAGGGAAGCAGGGTGTAGTATGCAGAATTGATAAACTTGGGTGGGGTGTGTGTTGTGTGTGTGTGTGTGTGTGTGTGTGTGTGTGTGTGTGTGTGTGTGTGTGTGTGTAGTGTGAGTGAGTGTGCATATATGCGTTTATCCGAACATGCAAGCAGACGTCTATTCATACCCGTGTTGGTAAAAGGATGCATGCTCTTTATCACTACACAACAAACCACGCAATTGTGACAGGTAAAACAAACACAAAAAAGAGAGAGAGCGAGAGAGAGAGAGAGACGAGGGAGGGAGGGAGGGAGGAGGGAGGAGAGGAGGGAGAGAGGAGGGAGAGAGGGGGAAGAGAGAGAGAGAGAGAGAGAGGAGAGAGAGAGAGAGAGAGAAGAGAGAGAGAGAGAGAGAGAGAGAGAGAGAGAGAGGAGAGAGAGAGAGAGAGAGAGACAGAGAGAGACGAGAGAGAGAGAGAGAGAGAGAGAGAGAGAAAAAAATTACTTGCGGTCTCTCACCCACCATCTACCCCCCCCCCCCCCCCTCCACATACCCATCCGGCGCGCCACCTCCGCAAATTGTATAATTAAATGGTCCTGCACGTGACGGGAGTGAAGATAACAACGAGGAGAGCGGAGCCGGTAGGAGGAGGAAGAGAGAGTAGAAAGGAGGAGAATGGGAGGGAGGGAGAAGGAGAGGAAGGAAGGAGGAGAGGGAGAGGAGGAGAGTGGAGGGGGGAGGGGGTGGAAGGTGAGAGGAAGAGAGAGTAGGAGAGAGGAGAGAGCAGGATGGAGGAGAGTGGCAAGGGGGAGAGGGAGAGGAGGAGAGTGGAAAGGGAGGGGGAGAGAGGAGAGGAAGAGAGGGATGGAGGAGGAGGAGAGCGGGAGGGAGAAGAGAGAGGAGAGGAGGCCGAAGTGCAAATGAAGGTAGCGAGATGCACCAAGAGGATGGGGGGAAGAAAGGGAATAAAGAGACAACAGAACGAAGGAGACATCTTAGAAAAAGAAGGTATCCCCCTCCCCCTCCCCCCTCCCCCCCCATCCCCCCCTTCCTTCCTCCCCATCCCTTCCGCTCCACCCCACCCACGGGGCGCGCAGGACAGGCCGACGCAGAGGCCACGGGCGGCGCCATCAGCCACGCCCACCCTAGGACACCGCCCGCACACCGCCACCTCGGACGCATCGAAAGGCCGCCGTTACAGTTACTTCGATCGAAACCAATCTATTCGCCGAAGTCGCGGCCATGCATCGCGCTCATGGAAATGCATGGCGTCGCGTCCATGGATATTGCAGATTACAGCCGTGGGTTTACAGGACTGCGAGGGCGGCCCTGCATGCACGATGAGGCCCCGCGGTGCCGTCACGCCCGCGAGGAATGCCCGGGTAACGAGGGCGCCGTAAGTCACACTAACTGGCTCCTCGCCGGCCGCCCTGCGTGCAAAGGCGCGAGAGAGACTGCAGTCCGAGTCGGATTCCTCGTGGTGTTGGCACGGCGGCCGCGACGGAAGGGTGGGAGGCGATGGTGATCACTGTCAGCATCTAGAGCATTATCATTACCCTCTCTATCACCATCATCACCATCACTGTCACCATTATCATCCCCAACACACCATATCACCATTAATCACACCAACATCACCCATGACCACCATTCATCACCGAACAATAACTATTATCACCACACGCTTCACACACTCATCACCATCATCACCAACATCATTATCACCAACACCATCACCATCATCACCACCACACACCCTCATTACTCCAAACCACACACCAAACCCAACAACCAAAACAACCACACAACATCATTCCCCCCAACAAAACCTCTGCACCATACAATCCTCCCCCCCCTCTCACCCCCCCCTTTTTTTTTTTTTTTTTCTAAATAATCAATGTCTCCTGAAACTCTCGGCTTCGTCTCCATTAAAGCATTCAGCTCGAGTCGCACTTCGGCCAAAATGCGAGGCCGGGACGAGGGGACAGCATGAACAGACGGGAGAGGGAGAGGGAGAGAGAGGGAGAGAGAGGGAGAGGAGAGAGGAGAGGGAGAGGGAGAGGGAAGGAGAGGGAGAGGGAGAGGGAGAGGGAGAGAGAGGAGAGAGAGAGAGAGAGAGAGAGAGGAGAGAGAGAGAGAGAGAGAGAGAGAGAGAGAGAGAGAGAGAGAGAGAGAGAGAGAGAGAGAGAGAGAGAGAGGAGAGTCACTGGAGTGTGTTCTGCGGGCGGGGTTCAAGGAGGCCGCGGATTCTGGGGCTGCTCCTCTGCTCCTCCTCCTTCTTCTCCTTTCCTCCCTCTCCTCCGGCTGTTTTCTTGTTTTCTTTTTTTCCCTCTACTCCTCCTCCTCCTCCTTCTCCATTTGTTGCTACTCCTCTTTCTCATTCTTCTTCTCCTCCATCTCCTCCTCTTCCTCTTCTCTGCTCTCCTCCTCCTCCCTCCTCCTCCTCCTCTCTTCCTTCTTCTTCTTCTTCTTCTTCTTCTTCTTCTTCTTCTTCTTCTTCTTCTTCTTCTTCTTCTTCTCTCCTCTGCCCTCTCCTCTCCTCTCTCTCCTTCCTCCTCTCCTCTCCTCTTCCTCCTCCTCTCCTCTCCTCTCTTCCTCTCCTCTCCTCTCTTCCTCCTCTCCTCTCTTCCTCCTCTCCTCCTCCTTCCTCCTTCCTCTCCTCCTTCCTCTCCTCTTCTCTCCTCTCTCTTCCCTCCTCTCCTCTCTTCCTCTTCTCTCTCTCCTCCCCTCCTCCTCTCCTCTCCTCTCTTCTCCTCTCTCTCTCCTCTCTTTCTCCTTTCCTTCTCTCCTCTCTCCTCCTCCTTCTCCTCTCCTCTCTCCTCTCTCCTCTCCTCTCTCTCCTCTCTTCCTCCTTCCTCTCCTCTCTTTCTCTCCTCCTTCCTTCTTCTCTCTTCTCTCCTCTCTCTCTCTTCTCTTCCTTCCTCTCCTCTCTTCTCTTCCTCCTCTCTCTCTCTTCCTCTCTCCTCTCTCCTCTCTCTTCCTCTCTCCTCTCTTCCTTCTCTCTCCTCTCTTCTCTTCTCTCCTCCTCTTTCTTCTTCTCTCTGTCTCTCCTACTGCTCCTGATCTTCTTTCCTTTCTTATATCTCCACTCTTGTCCGCTCTAGAGTTTGCACAACGCATATTTAGAAGAAAGAAGAAGGAGACGAAGAAGAAAAAGGACATGAAGAAGAAGAGCAGGAGGAGGAGGAGGAGAGGAGGAGGAGGAGGAGGAGGAGGAGGAGGAGGAGGAGGAGACAAAGAAGAAGAAGAAAAAGAAAAAAAAACAACGACAAAGAAGACAGAACAAGGCTTGTCTTTACCAGAATTCCAAGACGCAACTTAACATTGTCTTATTAGAGAAAACCATATGGCACATTTTTGCTTGCAAGATGTTGCGGAGACGATGGAACAGAAAGCAAGAAAAAGCCAAACACTACTAAAGGTGACAATCACTTTCACTAATATGTAATGGCGATTTTTTAATACATTATGAATACATCATTAATGAATACATTAATGAAGAAAGTGTAACTTATACAATCATGTCATGAGCAAAAAATCATGATAATATCAAACAAATATAAATTCAAATAACAAAAACATAACAGGTAAATAACGAATAATACAAACAATAGAAAAAATATAATAAAAAACATATATAATCACACTAAACTGAAAATCTAACAAGATCCACCTATCAAGAAATGCAAAAACAGAAACATAAATAATAAAAATATCTATAAACAAATACAGGCAATAATTAATAAAAAAAAAAATAATAAAAAACTAGAATG